>CADEHL010001042.1:0-286380 GCA_902827135.1 Harpagifer antarcticus | reverse complement strand
TATATATTTATATATTATAATATTATTTCACATTTCATTCGCAATGTTGAATGTTCAATACAAAGTTATGTTTGAAAGGATATACTTGAGTTATTATTATATATTATCATTCTCAGTGGTCTAAAATGGTCTTACACAGGGTGTCTGCGGTGTCTTAAAAAGTATTAAAAGTTGATCAATCAATTTAGCGAAAATTAAGGCTATTAAAAAGTATTAAACGGCATTTTCCAAGGTATTAAGAAGGTCCACAGCAACGACAACATGAAACACCCTTTAATTTACTGAAACAACATGTCGGGAAACCCCCTCAAGGTGGCCCCATGCATAGCGTGCCATAAAATGCTGCTTCTTATTTTAAATTTCGTTGCCTTGCTCCCGCTCTGTGGGGGGGGGGGGGGGGGGTTTAATCAGCTGGTGGACTACCTGAGAGATATACAGCAGGAGAACACGCCGTCCACCGCTAAGATTGATAAACAGAAGGGCAACCATGACAACCATGCTCCGGGGTCTTCTTCGCTGCTTTTGGTGTATTTTGTGGCGGCAGCAGCGCTGCCACTTACAGGCCTGGCATATGTACTACAGCGTTTCCAGCATTTCCAGCGGTCTAGTGTGAACGGACACGTTAATGAATCGAATCCGTGTGAACGGAAGACTTTTTTGCGTTTGCGTATGCGTTTTACTGTATGCGTCCTCGTGGAGCCGGGGTCTAAGCCAAAATATATATGGTCACAGAGATCTGCTATTTTAAAGTAAGGTCAACACATATCGACCCTAAATATAGCCTATATTAAGAACGAGAAAAGTCTTAACATATATATCGTTTTTTGTAAACATTATGACAAATGTGTGAGGGTGATGACGTCAGAGCATCGTCCTATGTGCCGGGCTTAGCCCCGGACAGCCCCAGCCCAATTTAACCCCTGGGTATTTGTGAGGGAGCTCCTATATGGCATTACCCCACTGAAGCTCACCAAAGTTTAATATATTTCATAGTTCAAAGTTTTGTCAATTGTTTTGTATATTGGTCAAATACTGGTTTCTAATGGTTTCTGAGGAGTTTTACTGGAATGAAAGAGCACAGAGTACAGAACCAACAAAGCAGCATACTGCATTAAACCTGACCTTCACAGAGAGGTTGAAGTTCATGTGGAGAGAAGGCTTCAGTAGTCTGTCTGCACTCTGTTTAGTTGTGCTATCTTACAATCAATATAGTAAATGTGAGGTAAAGTGTGTCGCCAATGTAACCGGTTAGAACTCGAAGTTGCGATGAGGTCTTAAAATGTATGGAAAGGGTCTTAAAAAAGCTCTTAAAAGGTATTAAATTTGAGTTCAGGATTCCTGCATATACCCTGTTACAATATTATCGTTTATCGCAATAATTTCCAGGAAAATGTATCGTCCAACTAAATTAATTATCGTGACAGGCCTAACCCTGAGCATATTAAAAACTAATGCATTAGCTACTGTTATATCACCATTAACATCTGTGTGTTTTCCTCCACAGGTGGACTATGAGAGTGAGGAAGAGGACAAAGGCGAGGAGGATAAAGAGGACCAGGATGAGGAGCAGGAGGAGGGGGGGGGAGGAGGAGACAGAAGGTGAGTCGGAGGAGTCCCAGCCCGAATCTAGTAGAGTGACATCAGAGAGGAGGAAGAAAAAAATATCAAAACAACTTGAAGAGGAAGAAAAGGACCCCTTGGATCTGATGAGGATTAACTCTGTTCTGCAGTCCAACCCGGCCATCGAAAGATACAGCTACGATGCTGAGAGCGAGCTGTGGTGTGAGGTACGTCCATCACACAGCTGATTCAGAAGATTTGACATGGCTGCTCTTTAGCATTTAGATGTTTTATTAGTTTGTGGAGCCAAAGCAGCATATAGATTGTTCTCTGAACAAGTGTGGTTCTATTAACATTACTTTTTATTACAATTAATTTATCTAAAGCGACTTACATACACTTCAGAACTGTGAACATGCCCTAAAGTGGGCTAAGTATCTTGCACAAGGACACTTGGACATGTTGAATGAAGGGGGTCTGATTGAACCACTAACCCACTGATTGGTAGCCCAGCCGCTAATGTAAGACTCAAAATGTTGCGTAATTTCTCAACTCTTCACATAATATATTGGTAAGGTAAAATATGTTGCGTCACGGTCACTTAGTGACACTTATTACACAGCTACTTACTAAAATAATATTGATTCAAGCATGAATTTATTGATTTGAATATAACTAGATTAGTTTTTTAGTGCAAGTGAATGGGAAGCGTCTCCGTTGAAGCAACGCACGCTGCCGTGTGGACGGGCCGTAACCGTCCAAGTCTATTTTAATTTGTTTTCATTAAACAGTCTTTAAACCCTGCCAGTTAGTTAAAGTTGGTGTTGACTTCTTCTGTTAATTTCTCTGTCGTGCAGCGCTCTGTCTTCTAACCTCATTGCTTCTCTTTTTCTTCTGTTTTCTGGGGACAGTTTAGCCATCATGAATCCAAATGTGTGTTTTTTTTTTGGCCACTGCTGACTTTTAATCGACCGGTCTTCTTTCTGCAGATTGATATGACCAGACAAGGTCTATTGATCAGAGCCTCCTCCTTAGCAACAGTCGGCTATTAAAAAAAAAAAAATAGGTCGCTGAATGTTCAAACTGACCAATCAGAAAATGTAATACTTCCCTAGATGTCATTTGTAATGCAAGCAAATGAATGCCATGTCATAAAGGTTTATTAAATCCTTTTCAAACCATGCTTGCTTACCAATTACTGTCAATATAGTCATAAATCATCATAAAACGGCCATTCTTTAAATATATAACTACTTTATGATGCTGTTTATTAGCGCTGCACGGCTAGCGTCTCCAGCAACGTGTCACAAATATACGGCTGACCCAGGGTTTGTAAAGAGGCCTTAGTAGAAATGTTGTGCTATGACCAGGGGTGCACATAACTTTTTGAGTGAGTTACTCGGATGAGTACCAGGAGACAGCGTTTGGTACTCACCTCACACGAAGTGTGGTCCTCCTCAGTGTCTCCTTCACTGTCCTCTATTTACACTTCTTGCATGATAGATGATGATGATGAAGATGCACCTCCCTGTCTCTTTTTAAGCCTCCGATTTGCTTTCTCCAAAACTTGTTGCCAAAACTGTGAAGTCCTTGCATTTCATGAGGCCAAGTTGAAGGATCAAATACAAAGAAATTATCACATGACTTGAAGTCATATCTGATTTCAGATGTGGGAAGTTACTAAGTACACTTATTCAAGTACTGTACTTATATGATATTTGTACTTTACTTGACTACGATCTAATTTGTCAAATTAGCTGCACCTTTACCAGCTTTGATAACACTTTAATGATCAATCATTACAAAACATATCATATTTATTATTCTGAAATGGACCAATCTGCACAATGACTACTTTTACTTTTGGTACTTTAACTATATTTTGATGATAATACTTTTCTAATTTTACTTGAGTAACATTTTGAATGCAGGACTTTTACTGTAACAGAGTAACACTCTGGTACTTCTGCTTTTACTCAAGTACAAGATCTGAGTACTTCTTCCACCTCTGTCTGATTTCAAACTCTTCCATTAACACCCTGAGGAAGTTTGCAAATGTGTGTTTCACTCCACTTTGGTGTAAATCAAACTGCAGCAGCTTGACCACAGAGCGTGAACGTTGTGATCAGCTGATTTTGCGCAGTTCTTCCACTGCAGCCAGTTGGCAGAGTTTTGGCACAATTCTGTTGTTCATACCGACGTTAACCCTGTCTGTGCACATGGCGACCAACTCTGTTGTCCAGTGATCTAAGCCTCTGCCTCCTGTAAAGCTTCACAGGTCCGTCGGTTATGTCCTGCTTGGCCAGCTCCCGTTCAATCAGTCATAGAAAGCCCGAGGGGTTTTTGCAGGGAGCGAAACGGCAACGTAGCTGCTTAATGTCTTTAGGTTTTTTGATATGTCTCGTAGTTTACTCCATTGAGTGTTGACAAGAAACAAGTGTAGACGAAATATGTGTTTTATTTTTGATGTTTTGAGGTACACAAAGGCGCGTAGTGACACAGGTGACGTTACGCAATTCAGATTTTTGCCGCGCATGCGTACCTGCGTACCAGTTATGTGCACCCCTGGCTATGACCCTTTATGGTTCCCACAGTTCAAACTGCAAAAAAATGTAGATTAGAGAAGTGCAAATTGCGACAAGGTGTTGTCTTTCTCAGAATGTACTTCTATTTCTCTTTAACACACAGTTCTGTGTGATTTTGGTTACATTTCCTGTCTGTATTCAAGCTAACATGAAACGCGTGTGGTTCAGAAAAAGAAATTCAGTAGGCTACCTGTCTTTCAGTTCAGTAAATGGGCCTAATGTGCTTTTTGCAATTTCATCTTTCCTGTAGTGTGGTTTATAGGTTTTTGAAACTGCATTCAGCCATGTCAGTGACATTTTGTAAAATATTTTGCTGAAAAATGAGCATCATTCTGCTGTTATTAACTTGTATTGAGTTTAGTTAATTGATTTACAGATAGTTGAAAAAAACCTACAGTAGGCCTCTAATAAAAAAAAATATATTCATTGCGTAATGTATTGTTTGTTTATACGTGCGTAGATGATCATGTCAGTAGATGTGCTGATTTTAAAGCAAACTGGCAGGCAGCTGAAGCAGCATGAGCACATCTCCTTATCGAGTATGCAGTTGTACATTTGCTGAGAGGACCCCTTTATTAGAGGGTCATTTGACAGTTGTGAAGAACTATCTGCAGTGTAAATGCTGCTTCTGAGGACCAAATGTATCTGTAATGTAACTCCATGTGTGTAGTAAAAATATCAACAGCTCTTTAAAGGGTTATTGTTTTAAACCCTTCTACCCCTCGTTCACAGGTGGACCTGGTGCTGCCGGTGAGCAAGGTGCACTTTGACCTCACTTCAGTCCTGTCAACACTGGCTCAGAACGCCGTCATCATGGAAACCAAAGGCCTGACGCGCTGCCTGCTTAGTGAAGTCACCACGAAGACGGGAGAGAAAGAGACGCTCTTCAACACGGAAGGCATCAACATGCACGAGCTGTTCAAGCACAGCGATGTACGTAGGACGTTTACACTTCTCCTTTGTAACATGAAAGCAAAAACACATTAGCACATTATATGATCAGTCTGAGTTCACTTATTTCTGGCACTTTGCAGCTCTTTCATCCATGTTGATTCCCCTTATCACTAATGTGTAAATAATGACGAAGCACAGAGTTAACTTATTCAGTCACTTGATGAATAACTTGATGGGATATGGTTGAGATTGGCCCGTCAGACAATATCTTACTGAAATGTCTTGTAGGCATGGCCGTATCTACTATTGAGGTCACCGAGGTCCGGACCTCGGTAATATTTTTCGAGCTGTGTTTACAAAACTTGTGAAATAACTGCACTAAACAGGGTTCTTTGTAGTTCTTCCATTTACTGACGATGGGGGCGCTGCATAACTACGTGGTCTTGATTAAAGCAAACGGAAGAAGACGACATTCATCAACAAACCACCGCAGCCCGGACTTGTACCGGTGTCGGTACCATATGTGTTCGGGGTACCATATGTGTTCGGGGGCCGTCTCTTACCAATGACGTCACGCATTGTACGCATTGTGATTGGCTGTACGGTAATTTACCCAGGGGTGCTCGGGGGCAAATCACATCTACAGATCATGGAACCGAATTGAAGTATTCCTATACTCCTAGCGTGTAAAAATGTTTGTGAAAAACATGTAAAAAAAAACATGAAAACGGAGCAATGGCTGTACACCATTGGCTGTACGGCAACTCAAGAGGACCATCATACACGGTCAAATTCCGAACATTTAAACATAGCCTACACTTCATTCTTTACTTTGTCCGTTATTATATGTAGAAGATATTACTTTTTTCTCCGTGATGTTGTTTCCATAGCAACAACTTCAAACAGGAAGTTAACCTAAATTACATTTAAGACACTGCAACGAAAAGTAACAAAAACAATGTCAAATCCTTTTCCATTTCACAGAACACAAATTGGGTTATTTACATAATTATGTTTACACTGTCGATTGTTATTTTTGGGGGACACACGACACATCAAATCACATCTACAGATCAAGATGAAGCGAATGAAAGTACTCCCATACTCCTAGCGTGTGAAAATGTTTCTGAATAACGTGTGCAAAGTGGCTGCGATGCTAGCTTTGCGGCTAGCGGTTAGCATTTTCAATGGAAATATACATCGAAACATCATGTTTCAGTAAAAAGAAGGCCCCACTGATCATCTACTCTCTAGACGATTCCAGGGATGCCTGACTTGAGTTTCTAGCACCAGGGAAAGTGGACAAAAGTGCCCCAGATCAGCCTCTTAATTTACCCAGGGCTTAGTGCTTGGCTTTGGGCATGAAAATTCAGGAAACTCCCCTGAGTATTTTATTAACCATTTTTATTGACGTCATTACGTTGTGACATCACTGGTAAGAGACGGACCCCGAACACATATGGTACCCCGAACACATATGGTACCAACACCGGAGCAGCGGAGGAGTGATGAGGTATCTAGAGATCTGAGTCCAGTGGGCTGCTTGTGTTTCTGTTCCTCAGGACATCATATGACCAGCAGATCCTGTGTGAACGCTCTACGTTAGTCAGTGGACGTCCGACAACATGCACACTAACTTATATTGCAGCTATAGGCTACACTTTGGTTTAAATTGCGTGAATAAACTAGCTAGAGAGCTAAAGTTAATTACGTTCATCCAATGTCAGAAGGATTACCTTTTAACAAACGTTGTAATGCTTTTCTTTAATTTCAATTTGAGTAAAACATTGAAGATATAACATTGTATTGTTTTATTTTTCACTTTTTATAATGAAAAGACTACGTCAGTCGAAGCTCAGCGTTGGTAAGGAAGAGACAGGACAGGCAGAGAGAGAGAGAGAAAGTGATGGAAGTCAGGGAGGAACTGCAGGTACAGTCACACAAAATAATGTAGGCTTAATTACCCCATCTATCTATATATATATATATATATATATATATATATATATATATATATATATATATATATATATATATATATCTATAGATATAGATATAGATATATATCTATAACAATAGTCTTAATTTACAATAGGCATAATTGTAAAACAACATACATCTATTGCAGTTATGATGTCATAATAACATACAATTGTATAAGACACCATTTGCTTACATCTTTGTTCTCTTTTTAGAATCAAACTAAACAGATTTAAATGACAAAAATAATGCAAACAAACAAGTGAAATTAACTAAATTGCTGAATTGCTTTTAATTCACTGGCAGGAGCGACAAGTGAGGAGGAGCAAAAAGTGAACAATGAGGGAGAGATTGAACAAAGAGAAAGAGTAGAGGACAGAGAGAGTAATGAACAGGAAGAAGACAGAGAGACTTAATAAGATGGAAGAGAGGCTGCAGGTTATGGAAAGGAGAGAGACATGGAAAATGAATGTTTTGTGATCATGTTAGCCTCTTCTGCATGTCCAGATCATTAATAGTAACAATCAACTGATTCTTGTGTATTACACTTTCAAAAATAATTTATGCTGACAACTGACATGGTTTAAAATCAATATATTATCCAATGTGTGACCCCCCACAGGACTTAAAAAGCACCTAACTAGATCATGAAAATCCCAAAAATCTCGGGGGGTATCCCCCGAACCCCCCTAACATGTTTGGACCTCGGTATTTAGGAAATCCTGGATACGGCCCTGCTTGTAGGTATATGAAATAATCTCATAAGATGGCTTTATTTGCTTTTTTTGACTGCAGATATTTTAATTTCTCACCAAGTGCAATAGACTGGATGAGCTCCTATCTGTCAGACAGAGTTCAGTGTGTGAGGGTAAGTGGCAAGACATCACCACCCCTGAGGAATGAACTGGGTGTACCCCAGGGATCTATCCTGGGCCCAATTCTATTCAGCCTTTATATAAATGACTTGCCATCAGTGTGCACTGGATGTGAGGTGCAAATGTATGCTGATGACACTGTCATTTATGTCCATGCAAAAACCAAGGCCGAAGCTGCGGCCAAATTAAATGATGCAATGGTTCATGTAAATCAATGGCTTACTGATTCACAGCTATATCTGAATGTTAAGAAGACAGTCTGTATGTTTTTTAGCAAGACCAACACTGTATCACGCTGTGAACCCAAGGTCTATGTGTCTGGGGAGGTCATTCAAACAGTTACACATTTTAAATATCTAGGCATTATCCTTGACACTACTTTATCCTTCAAAAAACAAGTGAGAAAGGTAATGCAAATAACTAAATACAATCTATCAAACTTTAGATATATAAGGAATTGTTTGACAACACCTGTAGCAAAACTCTACATGACTGCCATGATCCTTCCCCACCTAACATACTGTATGACCAGCTGGACCCAGGCGAATAGCACAACATTAAGGCCTATCCTGTCACTTTACAAACAAGCTCTCAAAGTTTTAGACAGAAAACCAAAGCTATACCACCATTGCAAAATCCTGGACAAACATAACCTGCTCAGCTGGGAAAATATATTAAAACACACTGATGCATGTCTCATTTTTAAAATTCTAAACGGCAAGGCACCCCCACCACTCTGCACTTTTATACAGCAGAAAAATTCAAACAGCAGAACCACAAGGTCTGCCCTAAGAGGGGACTGTGTAGTCCCTCTTAGGTCCAGTACCTTTGGCAAACACTGTTTCTCTGTGAGGGCACCAACACTCTGGAACACAATACCAATACAGATAAGGAATAACACCTCCTATCATACATTTAACCACAATCATAAGAACTGGCTTTTAAACAATCAAAAATGTGAACACTTTTAACTGTATCAAGGTATGATGATATTTCATCTGTTTGCATGTTTGTTTGTTCCTCTCTATTGTTGTACTGCTGTTCCTATTTATTGTTGTACTGCTATTTATTTATGTTGTACTGATGCTGTCTGCTGTACTCTATTTAATTATGTTTTTATTTTCTAGTCTTGTTGTGGTCATTTAACATCTTGCCAAGGACAACAGTTGAAAATTAGCCTGCTGGCTAATACTGGCTCATTTACAGCAATGTCAATTAATGTGCACTGTCCTTTAAATAAATAAACAAACAAACAAACAAACAGATAACAGTTTGTGATTTTCGCTACATAAAGAAAAAATTGGAAAAAAGTGGAGTTTATTTCAATTGAAATTGCTTTTAAGTTTTTTGGACTCTTAACATTTCCTGACAGGAGTCACAGGTACCTACACATATTTCATATTTCTCCCATTACGTTTTTATCAGTTACATTACATTACATTTAGCTGACGTTTTTATCCAAAGCGACTTACAATAAGTGCATTCAACCAGGAAGACACAACCTTGAAGAAAACAGAATCATATACACTGAACAAAAATATAAATGCAACACTTTTGTTTTTGCTCCCATTTTTCATGAGATGAACTCAAAGATCTAAAACATTTTCTATATACACAAAATAACCATTTCTCTCAAATATTGTTCACAAATCTGGAAAAATCTGTGATAGTGAGCACTTCTCCTTTGCCGAGATAATCCATCCCACCTCACAGGTGTGACATATCAAGATGCTGATTAGACAGCATGATTATTGCACAGGTGTGCCTTAGGCTGCCCACAATAAAAGGCCACTCTAAAATGTTCAGTTTTATCACACAGCACAATGCCACAGATGTCGCAAGTTTTGAGGGAGCGTGCAATTGGCATGCTGACAGCAGGAATGTCCACCAGAGCTGTTGCCCGTGAATTGAATGTTCATTTCTCTACCATAAGCCGTCTCCAAAGGCGTTTCAGAGAATTTGGCAGTACATCCAACCGGCCTCACAACCGCAGACCACGTGTAACCACACCAGCCCAGGACCTCCACATCCAGCATGTTCACCTCCAAGATCGTCTGAGACCAGCCACTCGGACAGCTGCTGCAACAATCGGTTTGCATAACCAAAGAATTTCTGCACAAAACTGTCAGAAACCGTCTCAGGGAAACTCATCTGCATGCTCGTCGTCCTCATCGGGGTCTCGACCTGAATCCGGTTCGTCGTCGTAACCGACTTGAGTGGGCAAATGCTCACATTCGATGGCGTCTGTCACATTGGAGAGGTGTTCTCTTCACGGATGAATCCCGGTTTTCACTGTTCAGGGCAGATGTGTGTGGCGTCGTGTGGGTGAGCGGTTTTCTGATGTCAATGTTGTGAATCGAGTGGCCCATGGTGGTGGTGGGGTTATGGTATGGGCAGGCGTATGTTATGGACGACGAACACAGGTGCATTTTATTGATGGCATTGTGAATGCACAGAGATACCGTGACGAGATCCTGAGGCCCATTGTTGTGCCATTCATCCACGACCATCACCTCATGCATCATGATAATTCACGGCCCCATGTTGCAAGGATCTGTACACAATTCCTGGAGGCTGAAAACATCCCAGTTCTTGCATGGCCAGCATACTCACCGGATATGTCACCCATTGAGCATGTTTGGGATGCTCTGGATCGGTGTATACGACAGCGTGTTCCAGTTCCTGCCAATATCCATCAACTTCTCACAGCCATTGAAGAGGAGTGGACCAACATTCCACAGGCCACAATCAACAACCTGATGGTGGTCACACCAGATACTGACTGATTTTCGGACCCCCCCAGACCCCCCCAATAAAGCAAAACTGCACGTTTCAGAGTGGCATTTTATTGTGGCCAGCCTAAGGCACACCTGTGCAATAATCATGCTGTCTAATCAGCATCTTGATATGCCACACCTGTGAGGTGGGATGGATTATCTCGGCAAAGGAGAAGTGCTCACTATCACAGATTTTTTTCAGATTTGTGAACAATATTTGAGAGAAATGGTTATTTTGTGTATATAGAAAATGTTTTAGATCTTTGAGTTCATCTCATGAAAAATGAGAGCAAAAACAAAAGTGTTGCATTTATATTTTTGTTCAGTGTAAGTACATCAGGTTTCATAGAGCCAAACATTTCAAGTACTACTCAACTGGCTATGGATAAGCCAGTCCTTTATTAGTATATAAGTGCTTTGTGAGTAATTCTATCGCTCGAAGTAGAGTCGAAAGAGATGAGTTTTCAGTCTGTGCCGGAAGATGTGCAAGCTATCTGCTGTCCTGATGTCAATGGGGAGCTCATTCCACCATTTTGGAGCCAGGATAGCAAACCCACGTGTTTTTGCTGATAGGAACTTGGGTCCCCCTCGCAGCGAGGGTGCAGCGAGTCGTTTGGCTGATTCAGAGCGTAGTGCACGCCCTGGGGTGTACAGTTTAACCATGTCCTGGATGTAGGAAGGGCCAGATCCATTCGCAGCATGGTATGCAAGTACCAGTGTCTTGAAGTGGATTCTAGCAGTTACCTGAAGCCAGTGAAGGGAGCGGAGGAGCGGCGTGGTGTGGGAAAATGTTGGAAGGTCGAAGACCAGACGAGCCGCTGCATTCTAGATGAGCTGCATAGGTCGGATGGCACATGCAGGTAGACCAGCCAGGAGGGAGTTGCAGTAGTCTAGGCGTGAGATGACGAGAGCCTGGACCAGAACCTGCGTTGTTTTCTGGGTCAGCTGGGGACGTATCCTCCTGATGTTGTAAAGTGTGTATCTGCAGCAACGGGTTGTAGCAGCGATGTTTGCAGTGAAGGACAGTTTGTTATCTAGGATCACACCCAGATTCCTTGCAGTCTGAGTCGGGGAAACAACAGAGTTGCCAATGTTGATTGTCAGGTCAAGAGTGGGACAATCTTTCCCGGAAGGAAAAGCAGTTCAGTCTTGTCAAGGTTGAGCTTGAGGTGATGAGCAGACATCCACTGAGAGATGTCAGCTAGACAAGCAGAGATGCGTGCGACGACCTGGGTCTCTGAGCGGGGAAACGACAGAATTAATTGGGTGTTGTCAGCGTAGCAGTGGTATGAAAAATCATGCGGGCTAATGACTGATCCGAGCGAGTTTGTGTACAGGGAGAAGAGGAGGGGACCAAGAACAGAGCCCTGAAGGACCCCTGTAGTTAATTGACAAGGGTCTGACTCGGACCCTCTCCTAGTTACCCTGTAGGTACGGTCTTTGAGGTATGAGGTGAGGAGGGAAAGTGCAGAGCCTGAAACTCAAAGTTCTTGGAGAGTGCAAAGGAGGATCTGATGATTCACCGTGTCGAATGCAGCAGACAGGTCCAGAAAGATTATGACAGAGGAGAGGGAGGCTGCTTTAGCAGTGTGCAGTTCCTCAGAGACAGCAAGGAGGGCAGTTTCTGTTGAGTGACCTGCCTTAAAACCAGACTGGTGCGGATCCAGAAGGTTGTTCTGATGGAGATAACAGGAGAGTTGTTTAAAGACAGCGCGTTCAAGTGTTTTAGACAGGAACGGGAGGAGAGAGACAGGCCTGTAGTTTATAACATCGGACGGGTTGAGAGTGGGTTCCTTTAGGAGAGGGTTTACTCTTGCCTCCTTGAGAGTGTTTGGAAAGTGACCAGAAGTTAGAGAAGTGTTAATTAAATGGGAGAGAAATGGTAGAATATCAGGAGCGATATTCTGAAGGAGGTTTGAGGGGATAGGGTCCAGAGAACAGGTGGTAGGACGGGCAGAGGTAATGAGGGTAAGAACCACACTTGGAGAGAGAGGGGAAAAGGAGGTTAGTGTGTGGGTGAAAGGTGGGTCTGGTGACCCAGCGGTGAGTAATGGTGGGTCAGAAAAAGAAGAGCGAATATCATCAACCTTTTTTCAAAGTGGTTAACAAAGTCGCTTGACAGAAGGGAGGAGGGGGAATGGGGCTTTGGGAGGGTCCAAGAGGGTGGAGAAGATGGAAAATAGTTTTTTGGGATTGGAGTAGGAAGATTGGATCTTATCTTGAAAGAAAGTGCTTTTTGCCTGAGAGATCGAAGCAGAGAAAGAAGAGAGGAGAGCCTGATAGGTTAGGAGGTCATCATGGTGTTTGGATTTCCACCGTTTCCGCTCTGCTGCCCGAAGGATGGTTCCATTAGCATGCAGTGCGTCATTTAGCCAGGGAGCAGGAGGGGGCTGCCGAGATGTGAGAGGACAGAGAGAGTCCAGAGAGGATGAGAGAGTAGAGAGGAGAGTTTCTGCAGCAGAGTTTGGAGGCAGGAGTTGGAACAAGTCAGACGAAGGGAGGGCTGAGAGCACCGATGAGGCAAAGGTAGAGGGGGAGAGGGAACGAAGGTTACGGCGGACAGGTGCAGGATGAGAAGAGATTAGTTTGTTATGTTTGGAAAGGGGTAGAGCGAATGAAATGAAGAAGTGATCCGAGGTTTGGAGTGGGTTTACAGAGAGGTTAGAAGTAGAGCAGTTCCTTGAGAATATGAGATCAAGGACATTGCCAGCTTTATGAGTTGGTGGGGATGGAGACAGTGAGAAGGCAAAGGCGGTTAAAAGAGATGTTAGTTCAGATATCTTCTCTGTCTGGAGGTTGAAGTCTCCGAGAAGTACAGCGGGAGGGCCAGTTTCAGGGATGTGTGAGAGGAGATGATCTAATTCCTCCAAGAAGTCCCCCAATGCGCCTGGTGGACAGTAGAGAACAACAATGGTTAATTGTATAGGATGGGTTACTGTGACGGCATGGAATTCAAAGGTGGAAGGAGTGAAGTTAGGTAGCTTGAAGAGGGAAAAGCTCCAGTTGGGAGAGAGCAGGAGACCAGTGCCACCTCCTCTGCCAGTGGGTCTGGGTGTATGGGAGAAGGAATATGCTGTGGAGAGAGCTGCTGGGGTGGATGTGTTGGATGGAGTAATCCAGGTCTCAGTGAGAGCAAGGAAATCCAGAGACTGCAGGGAGGCGTAGCCAGAGATGAAGTCAGCCTTAGGAACAGCTGACTGGCAGTTCCACAGGCCACCTGAAACTAGCTGTTGGATCTCAGGTTCAGTTGAGCAGATCTGAGATTTAAAATCTCTCAAAAGCGCCGTTTTAGCTACAATAACTACAGAACAATTATACAGAGTAGAATCAATTAAACAGATAAGTTTATTTATTGTTATAACTTACAGTGGTTGCTGTATCAATAGGTAGTGTCTTCACCCGGTCTAGATGCACACTGCACACACACAGTTAAAATGTTAATTTGAAGAGAGTATTATAGATCTACAGTTAGGTTGGTGATCTGTAATAAAATTCATTTAAATTCAACACATCTCTAACCAGGTTTGAACTAATCATAATTCCAAACAAGATATACATTTAATGTCTCTTTTCTAAAGATCTTTTAATTTAGTAAATACATTTTTTCCAGATGTTCCCTTTTGCACATATAGAATAGATAGGTTAAAGATAGAGAAGTTTTGTCAGGAAAAATGTTTTTTTTATTTGTCAGGATCATTTATCTGTTTCAGTACTGATCTAATAAGTACTGCTCCACTACCCGATGTTCTAAAAAATACTAGAAGCTTTGCTAACATCCATAAATATGTACCTTGTGATGGGAGTGCATGGAGAGATCACAAAACACCTGTCTTACAAAGATGAACAAATAACAAACATTATGCTGGCAAAACATTATTGTTCACCTATTCTTAAATCAGAGAGAGAGAGCTTTTACTTAAACTGGAGAGAAATCTATTTAAATAATATTGAGAAAATTGGGGGAAACAATTCTGTTGAGTCATGATGTGAATCATGTATATCTTGGTAGTTCACAAAACAGAGATATTTGTTCATTTGGATAATAACACAAATGCAGTGACTTACTAATTAAAGACTTTAAGGGTTGGGTTACCAGCTCAATAAATATTATTACAAGTGTTGCGACATAGCACATATTTTTTTAAATCATACTTTAGTTATAATCCCAATTTCTTTTATATTTCTCTCTCCAGATCTTGGACATCAACAGACTCTACTCCAATCAGGTCCACGCCATGGCTCAGACCTACGGGATCGAAGTGGCTCTGAAGGTCATAGAGAAGGAGATCAAAGACGTCTTTGCTGTCTATGGTACACACGCGCAAATACGCACACACACAAATGCATGCGCAAATACACACACATGCACACACTTGCACACACACACACACACACACACACAGTATAGCTGCCTATAGTAAACTTAAAGGGGACCTATCATGCAAAATGCACTCTTGTACGTCTTTTATACATGAATATGTGTCCCCGGTGTGTCAGGGAACTCACCAAGTGTCAGAAAATACAACCCTCTCTCTTTTCCTCTATACCCAAATCTCTAAAAACGGGGCTACAACGGATCTGATACAGACTGATCCAGATTTGAATTATTTTCTACGTCACAAAAGTGGTGCTCCGCTTAGTGGTCAATTCTCCACCTATCAGGGGAATGAGAGGTTGGGCCACGGCCGGCCATTGCCGCTGGAAAGCGCTGGAGACACTGTAGTACATATGCCAGGCCTGTAAGTGACGCTGTTATCTGCCACAAAAGCAGCGAAGAAGACTTCCCTTGCATGGTTGCCATCAGGGCCGGACTGGGACAATAAGTCAGGCCGGGAATTATACACCCAGCCAGGCCACTACCAGTTTTCTTTTGTGCCATTTTCCTGGATTTATTTGTCAATATTTACAGCGTTGCTGCCCATAGTGATAGCCCTAAACTTTAAATCTACTACCTCAGAATAAACATATGGACATGGGTTACTATTTTAAAAAAAATTGCAAATCTATTTAGGAACCTATCCATGTGAACATATTTTAAGTGGAGGTGGACCTCAAATCCTCTAGGGGGGCCCGGGGGCATGCTCCCCTGGTAAGATTTTTTTTTTTTTTAAATGTTGGACTTAAATGCATCAATCTGGTGCACTTTGAGGGGGAAATAAAGAGACTACATATGAAACACAACTATACATTTAAATAATCATAAAATCATAAGAACATGGCCATAACCAATAACATACCATATCCATGAAAAAACATTGAAACTTGAAATGTATTTGTTTTTGGTTCATTTATATATAGTTGTGAGTGTGTCTGTGCTCCTGAATCAGCCTCTCCTGTCTCCCTCCTCTCCCTGCTCCTCTTTGAGGCAGCAGCAAAGACTAGTTTTAGCTCTCAACAAGTTTTTAAAGTGTATCTTACCTTTTTTTTCACCTAGCTAACGTTTTTTATTATTCATGCATATTTTACTAATCATGGTGACCAAACCGTTTGAGACCCACTGAGATAACTTAGACTAAGTTAACTATCTAAACACTCAGAGAGTCCTTTACCTCACATGAGCTGTAGTTATCAGTCTCTCAGTCTGACAGGAGAGGACTCCATCTTGTTGACAGCTCATTATATCCGTTAGCGCCGCTAGCTAGCACCAGATGCTAACAACAACAATAGACGTAACCGGTGCGCGCGCCAAATGAATAATGACTATATAATCACATGTAAGGGATAATGTGCAGTGACGCCTTCATTATTGGGAAAAGCACACCGACAGGCTGATCAGGAGCCCGACGGGAAGCGGAGGGATCTAGATCGGCATGAAGGTGTTATTTATAATGACCAAGTCGCTGCACATTATCCCGCTTATTACATGGCCACATTCTCAACAAAGTAACGATATGACTCCCAATATTAATTGAAAATCTTTTATGTATTTAGAAAATGATTTTATTTAGTTAAAAAATAGTTGTATGTATTGATTTAAATTGACATGCATCCGCTAAGAAAAATAGTCCGTTGTTACTGTTTGAACTAACGTAGCAATGGCAGGAACTGCTTCGATTGCGTTTTTGAGGAGCTTTTTGATTACAGATTTGAAAACATCGTTGCTTGCTTTAAAAGTAGCACAATTCATTATGTCAAACCTTGGAAAGTATCTAGATATCCCTGCCCTAATGCCAAAGTAACTGTCAACTGAATATGTGTTGCCGTTTGATGTCTATGTCTGGACCGCTGCGTAAAAAGGAGGGTTTCTGCCCCGTTACTTCTCTTCTTACTTCTATAAGAATTAAACACGGAGGACGGAGACCTCTTTTTCTCCCCTTCTTCTGACAGCCCAGCAGCTGATCCTGCAGGGGGGCGTGGTCAGCTGCAGCTCACAGAATCAGCCCCCTGCAAAAACAGGGCTGGAAAGAGCCAATAGAGCGAAATGAGGCATGGCTAAAATGCAGGATCTGTTTGGTATTTTGAAAAAAAAACTATATTTATATACTTTATATAGGTATGGCCCTACAATATATGTTTCAAATATTGCATGATATGTCCCCTTTAATTAAAATCAATTTGTAAATGTAACACTTTAAAAGAGGGTTATAATGTTCCACATATATGTTTAGTAGAAGTTCAAATGCAACAATGGAATTTGTATTTTTATAAAAACGTATCGACTGTTCAGTAAATAATATTATAATTTACATTTGAAGATACAATCTAAACTGTGTAACCTTATATCTCATTTATGCAAGCAATATTAAAGTCAAATGTTTAATGTTTACATAAATGGTGTACAAATAAAATAATGCTTGCTCAAAGGAAAAATAAGATACATTGCTTATATTGCATAGAGAGGCGAAGTCCCTCCCTTTCCGGTGGTCCTCCATGGGACCTTATTTCGGAAAAATTATGTATTGAAGTCAATTGCGAGAGAAACGTTATCTTTCAATCCCGTTTGAATTGTGCCACGAATTACACATGATGTTTGTCAATTTAAAAGATAATTTTGCAAGTAAAAAAAACAATGTTTTGCCGTAAAAACTGTGAAGTAAGACTTTTTTTGTGTGAAACCGCTCAATGAACTACATCTCTGGTCTCGCACAACAACACACGTCACCAAGATGGCCGTCACTACTGTCTTGCCAAACAAGGGATTGACTATCTATCTATTGACTCACTATCACCGCAATGAAACACGTCCAGAAGAATGTCATGCAAAGCTGCCTGCCTGCCTTCGATTCTCCCTGAACTGCCTGATCTTTTTAATGTTCAATGTTAACCATTTGTGCAGATAGCATGAAGTAATAAAAGATCGCCGATGCTAATGTAGCGTTAGCATGTCTCCCTCGGGGGCATCCGGGCTTAAAGGTGTATTATAGAATGATCACACCGGTGTGACAGTACTCTTCAAAGGGTTCACGACATATGACTACTACTCTTACTGTTTAACATTTTGGGTTACAATAATGTTACTTCATGTTAAGGCTAATAAAAATAACAAGGCTAAGCCGGCTGTAATGCTAACTAACGTGCTTGCTACTAGCTAGGTAGCTAACTTGATCCAGCCAGCCACTCCTGGTCCTTTCATCAGACGTGAAGCGAAAGAACAAGTAAGACCCATTGCTGGTATGATTACACCCTGGTACAAAGCACACAGGCATCTTGTTAAAGTTATCTTAGCTATCTTATATTTAGTGGTAGAAAACAATTATAACATCACTTACGCGACTCTGGGATTTGTAGTCTTTCTAGTTGCATATTTTTCATAGTCTTATATTTCAACAGTTTTATGACAAACTCTGACTTTTTTGACATGGAAATTATTTTTTAAGATTGACAAACATCATATGTGTAATTCATGGCACAATTCGGGGATCGAAAGATAAGTTTTCTCTCCCCATTGACTTCAATACATAATTTTTCTGAAATAAGGTCCCATGGGGCGGAAGTAGAAGGGCGGGACTTCGCCTCTCTTTTATCATTTTCAAATTTGATTTACTGTTTAAATATTGTAAAGATATATATTTAAACAGCTTTTTCATATTTATGTGGTAATGAAATGCAAATCGGAATCTTTTCTCCTTATTTCCTCACATTTTCCTGAAATAACCCATGCTGGAAATTAGAATGCTAATCTTGAATTACATTTCTTTACTTGCGGCGGTTGTTGGCTCAGTGGGTTAGTCCGCTCATATCCAGACCAAGGGAGCAAAAATACCATGGATTATTATTATTTTCATTGTAAAATAGTCTGTTAACAAAGTCCCCTCTGGGCTTCCGTACGGCAGATAGCAGATCTTATTATTGTCAGGAGCACTCACATTTAGTCCGTTTTGTGTTTCTCTGTCTGTCTCCAGGTATCGAGGTGGACCCCCGGCATCTGTCACTGGTGGCAGATTACATGTGTTTTGAAGGAATATACAAGCCGTTAAACCGGCACGCCATCCGCTCCAACTCCTCCCCTCTGCAGCAGATGACTTTCGAGACCAGCTTCAAATTCCTCAAACAGGCTACCATGCTGGGTGAGGAACGGCTGATACAAATAGTGATTTCTATTCATATGCCGGGTACTTTGGTACTAACATTTGCTGTTTTGAGTGCATGAGTGTGTCTCAATTGGCAAAATGCACTACGAATGTAGCTTTAGTAACTAGCTAGCAATGGCAGTGAAAGTCACTTCCTGTCAGGGCATAGCAGCCGAGTGTGGTTTGAGACGATGCTAAACGGTAAAATAAAACACACTATGCAAGTTTTCACATTGCAAGACTTACAGAATACTAAGGGTAGTATCGAAATTGAGACACAAGCAATAGATTGATTTGTTAGTTTTCTGTTGAATGCCTGATGGTGAGATAAGACACTGCTAAGCTGATAAGAAATTACTGTGTGTGTAGAGATCAGAAAGGGTAGTTATTCAACAATGTCAGGAGACAAAGCTCTGAGAGACTAAGCCAATATTTTCTTTAGTCAGTTTGTGCCTCAGTGAATTTCCATCATTCAGGTTTCATGTTTGACAGGAGGAACCTTCACTAACTCATTGACCCCTAACCTGAACAGTGGAGTCGGCACATGCTCTGCTTTTATTGTCCTTTCATGGTATGCCAACTAGTTATTCAAGCTAAACTGGCTCAGTGTGATGTAGCTACTCCTTGGGTCCAGTGGTAATTATGTTGACTAGGATGGAAATATGCTCATGAATAAACCACGTTACAGTCCTAGAGCGGAAATGGTGCCTGTTGAGATTGAGTATAACAAATAAAAAATAATAATTAAAGGAAATACTACCTATTTTCTTTTAACTGATGTATTCAGCGAGCTATTTTGGAGCTGCCGATTCCCTTATGTGGGGGAAACTTCTGAAGCAATTGGAAACAGGACTCAGAGAGGCACGAGGAGAGCTGGAGCTTTGATGGCAAACACTGGTGGTTCATTTGGAGTTAAGGCCGGAGAATTGACAAGACAGGTGGTGTGTCACGAGTTGACACAGCGGTTGCCAAACCAACTCTGAAGAACTCTTCTGTAGTTCGATATTTTTTAACTAGTTTGGAGTGTAATAATTCAACATTCTTATCAGTGAGACTAAAGCAATATGGACCCTGAATCTAACTAGAGCTCTCGTCCCTGAACAGTAAACTACCTCATGGCGGCTTGTGCTCTGTCATAGACTGGCAACAACAATGCGCCAAAGCTGCTCCTCCTTAAGAGAGATAGCAGCAATACCCTAAGGCTGTAGAACTATGCCATGGGAAAAGAGACAATAAAGAGAGAAAACGATTAACTATGTCGAAGGTTGAATACCTAAGAAAATTATTCCCTAACACCTTATCTAAGTTATTTTTTATTTCATGGCTGTTTTTCCTCTTTCAGGGTCACATGATGAGCTGGTGTCACCCTCTGCCTGCCTGGTGGCGGGGAAGGTAGTCAAAGGTGGAACCGGACTGTTTGATCTCAAACAACCTATGCAGTGAGAGTGGGAGGGGGGGGATTGGATTGATGTGCAAATAAAGGACCCTTCACTTTTGGACTGATCCCATCACTTCTAATTAAACACTTTGACAAATGCATAATAATGACAGTTTGTATATCCATTACTTATTCATGTTGTGTACAGTATGTGGCAATATTAGGTGCCAAATGTTCTTTAATTTTGTATTATGTATTGCCAATAAGTTTTTTTGTATTCAGAGAGAACATAGGTTTTTCTGATAGAATATAATCCGTGTATCTACCGTCCAATTGTTTTTCTTTATTAAACACGTAAACAGAAGACCGTCTGAGAGGCCTTTTTGCTTTTTACCTTACTAATGGTGAAATGGTCCTTGGAACGAGGGGCGTGGGCGAAACTCACGGAAGTGATTTCAAAACAAAAGCACTCGTTTGCTAAAATCACACTTGTAATCACTACAGTATCCTGCTGAAGGACCGGTGATTATTATAAACAAGGGGAATTTAGCGATCACAAACAAAACAGCCAAGACACATATTGAGCCCAGAAAATGGATTAAGGGCTGTAAATATAATAAGCCTCTGTCTAAAATGGACAACATTGTTAGGAGATTTAAACTATACAGCGGTTCTGCACTGTGGTCACTCCGCCGCCTCTCGAGTTTGTTTTTTCAAATCCGCTACTCTTTATTGTTCCTGCTATATTCAATGAGTGATACAAATATTTGTTACCACAAGTTCTTAAGGAAACTGACACTCTTGGACTCGGTTCTAGTTTGACTTCTACCAGAAATAAAATGAAGTACTTACTGTGTACTTTTTGAGTAATCCTCTGTCAATGTTCCCTCCTGAGAACAAGAATGCATGTTTCTCTTCTATTTTGAATAAGCGTTAAAAAAAAACTTTCTTCATGAGACTGATATTGTTGGACTGAGTATTTTTAAGAGGATGGTAGACTTGATATCAGCAATATTTCCAGTCAGTACTCCGGCAGCAGCATTTTTACCCCTTGGAAAGTCTTTAGAGTCTGGTCTGGATAGCTGGTCGATCCTTCAGCACACTGACACACCTTGTCACTCTTGTTGGCCTCTTATGAAGCTGCTGTCTTTTAAAATATGATTATTTCTCTGCTCCTATTCATTCCTCTTCAGATTCTTCCATCAGTCCCAGTCATTGCATGTCTGTCAATAGAGCTTCGAAAAATTTGTCAAATTCAACAAAAAATGTTTTGTGCGTGAAGGCCATATCTAAATTATAGATGGTTTGATTGTGTAATTACAAGGTGAGAGAAAATAAATCCACATCCTCCTATGAAAACGTATTTTATTTCCTTTTCCATGTTATATTTATACTTACTTGCATTAGAACATTTGCTGTTGAACTACATGCTGGATAGCTTCCCCAGCCTCAAGGAAATACAATAAATATATTTGATTCATAATTGTTTTTTTAAATCATAAAACTGTATAAATGAATAATGTTGGTGCAAACATTTCAAATTTAAATATAAAATTTACTTTTGAAATGATTTCTCACAAAAACCTTTCGAAATTATAGGTATATTATTAAAAAGTTGTAGTCAATATACGTTTTTTCTTCCTAAAATAGTTGAAATTGAACGTAAACTATATGAAACACCAGATGCATGCAATTAACCCATTTTTGCCCCGACTTTGGTTAGTTAATAGAAATATTGATATTATATATATATATATATATATATATATATGTGTGTTCAGAAAGACTGCATTTGATGCAGTCTTTCTGAACAATTTTTTTTTTAAATACTGCAATGAAGAATAATTTTAGATGTTCTGCACAGATAGTGCCCTAACTTACAGCAGTTGAAAAAGATTTGTGGAAGGAATAAATTATTCATGTATTTCAATGGCTGTCTAGATAAAGGACATTGTATGGTTGCTTGTATTATCCTCAGATAGTGGTTTGTTTAAATAACTAGTGACATTTTAATAAATATTGCAAAAAAGGCATATATACAGGACTGTCTCAGAAAATTAGAATATTGTGATAAAGTTCTTTATTTCTGTAATGCAATTAAAAAAACAAAAATGTCATACATTCTGGATTCATTACAAATCAACTGAAATATTGCAAGCCTTTTATTATTTTAATATTGCTGATTATGGCATACAGCTTAAGAAAACTCAAATATCCTATCTCTAATATTAGAATATCATGAAAAAGTATACTAGTAGGGTGTTCAACGAATCACTTGAATCGTCTAATTAACTCGAAACACCTGCAAGGGTTTCCTGAGCCTTGAAAAACACTCAGCTTGGTTCAGTAAACTAAATCACAAGTATGGGAAGACTGCTGATCTGACTGCTGTCCAGAGACCGTCATTGACACCCTCCATCAGGAGGGTAAGACACAAAAGAAATTTCTCAAAGAGCAAGCTGTTCACAGAGTGCAGTTTCAAAGCACATCACAAAAAGTCTGTTGGAAGGGGGAAATGTGGCAGGAAACGCTGCACAACCAAGAGAGATGACCGCCAGCCTTAACAGCATTGTGAAGAAGAGTCGCTTCCAGAATTTGGGGGAGCTTCAAAGACAGTGGACTGAAGCTGGAGTCCAGGTATCAAAGTCACTGTTCACAGACGTATCCGGGAAATGGGCTACAATAGCCGTATTCCCATGGTCAAGCCACTTCTGAACTCAAGACAACGGAAGAGGCGTCTGACTTGGGCTAAGGAAAAGAAGCACTGGACAGTTGCACAGTGGTCCAAAGTCCTCTTTTCAGACGAAAGCAAGTTTTGTATTTCATTTGGAAGTCAAGGCGCCAGAGTCTGGAGAAAGGCTGGAGAGGAGCAAAATCCAAGTTGCTTGAAATCCAGTGTGAAGTTTCCCACAGTCAGCGATGGTTTGGGGAGCCATGTCAGCTGCTGGTGTTGGTCCACTGTGTTTCATCAAGCCCAGAGTAAATGCAGCTGTGTACCAAGAGATTTTAGAGCACTACATGCTTCCGTCTGCTTGAAAAGCTCTATGGAGATGAGGAATTCATTTTCCAGCATGATCTGGCACCTGCCCACAGTGCCAAAACCACCAGTAACTGGTGTACTGACCATGGCATTACTGTCCTCGATTGGCCTGCAAATTCCCCTGACCTGAACCCCATAGAGAATATGTGGGCGTATTGTGAAGAAGAAGCTGAAAGACACCAGACCCAACAATGCTAATGAGCTAAAGGCCGCTATTGAAGCATCCTGGGCATCCATAACACCCTCAGCAATGCCACAGGCTGATTGCCTCCATGCCACGCCGCATTGATGCAGTAATCCGTGCAAAAGGATTCCCAACCAAGTACTGAGTGCATTAATGGACATTTTCAAATGTTTGATTGTGTTTTGCTGTTATAAATCTTTTTTTTTTACTTGGTCTGAGGAACTATTCTAATTTTTTGAAATAGGATTTTTGAGTTTTCTTAAGCTGTATGCCATAATCAGCAATATTAAAATAATAAAAGGCTTGCAATATTTCAGTTGATTTGTAATGAATCCAGAATGTATGACATTTTTGTTTTTTTAATTGCATTACAGAAAATAAAGAACTTTATCACAATATTCTAATTTTCTGAGACAGTCCTGTATATATAACCTGGCCGGCTTAGCAAGTGTGCATTGTTTCAAGCACCACAAGATTCAGAGTTTATAAAGTACAATTCTGGGCCATTGATTGTGTCATTTCTCCAAACACATACAGTAAAAATGCCTGTTTTGAAGCCTTAAAATGGTGCAGGAAAAGGACTTTACATTTTATTATACTTAAAGACAGGACTATTCAGTTAAGAGAAGAGAAAAAATGGAAAGGAAATTGTTATAATGGGTGATGTAACATGAATGCAGACTTAATATGAGGTCCTTGGCAGTTGGCACTCAGACTTTAGAGGGGTCATTGTGTGATCATGGGGCATCACCCTTACAAGGGACAATATCATGTGGAGTCAGACACTGGAAGTCTTGATTGGGACTGATGGAAGGATGAGGCTGATGAGAATGAAGAATCTGCGAGGAACGAACTAGCGGCAGAGAAATAATTATATATTAAAAGACAGCAACATCATAAGAGGCCAACCAGAGTGACAGAGTGTGTCACTTTGCTGAAGGATATTTGTGACCAGCTATCCAGGCCAGACTCTAAAGACTTTCCAAGGTGTAAAAATGCTGCTGCCGGAGTACTGACTGGAAGTATTGCTGATAATATGTCCACATATCCTCTTAAAATACTCTGTCCAACATAGCCGTGGGAACATGTTTCAAATGGGGGGTACTGTGGGGATGTCACCAGGGCTGGTTCTGACCAATTTGCTGCCCCATAGGCAATATTTTAGCTGGCAATGAAAAACCTCTACAAAAGACCAATACACTAAAAAAGAGAAACGTATTGACATGGTGGAGTGTCCAATACTGTCAGTCTCAGGAAGAAAGACTTTTTAATGCTTAAAAAAAACATTGAAAAACATGCATTATTGTACTCAGGAGGGGACATTGACAGAGGATTACTGGAAAAGTACATAGTAAAAGTACTTCATAGTAGGCTACTTGAGTAGTTTCACTAGTACTGATTCCAACAGTGTCAAACTCACAAAGAACTAATGGCAAAAATAATTTTTTCCCTCATCAAACTTAACAGAAGTGGCTTGATTTTGTTCTGAGGAGGGGACATTGACAGAGGATTTTTTTTTTTTTTAAACAACACACTAGAAGTACTTCATTGTATTGTGGTAGTAGGTGTAAGACTACCGAGTCAAGCAGTATCAATATCATTAAGAACTAATGGTAAAATTGTCTTTTTATCATTCATCAAAGATAGCAGAAAACATGCATTATGTACTATGGAGGGGACTCTAGAGAGGATTATTCACTAAATACACCGTAAAAGTACTTCTGGTAGCAGTCAAACTAGTACCGAAAACAGTGTCAGTTTTATTAAGAACTTATGATAACAAATATTTGTATCGCTATCGATCATCAAATATAGCAGGACAAGAAATGAAGAGCATCCTGAATTGAAAAAAACAAACTCGAGAGACGGCTGAGGTGACCGCAGTGCAGAACCGCTGTATAGTTTAAATCTCCTAACAATGTTGTCCATTTTAGACATAGGCCTATTATATTTACAGCCCTTAATATCATTCATTGTCTGGGCTCAATATGTGTCTTGGCCGTTTTCGTTGTGATCGCTAAATTCCCCTTCTTTATGCTTTTGTTTTGAAATCACTTCCGTGAGTTCCGCCCCGCCCCTCGCTCCAATGACCATTAGACCATTTACTAAGGTAAAAGCAAAAACAAAACTCTTACCTTACTAAATGGTCAAATGGTCCTTGGAGCGAGGGGCGTGGCGAGACTCTCGGAAGTGATTTTCAAAACAAAAGCACTCGTTTGCTAAAATCACACTTTAGGCGCATTCACACCGCAGTACTTTTCCCACAAAGGTTCATGCGAACTTAGTTTCATGCGAACTCTTTAGTTCTCATGAACTAAGTACAGATCGCGTTCACACCGGAAAAAGTCACTGGGGGTGGATAGGCAGAATGAAGCCGCTGACCTCACTTCTTCTTCTTCTGCTTTGGGTTTACTGGCAGGCTACAAACAACTTCACGGCGTATACTGCCGCCCGGAGTCCCCGGCCGGAATAGTCCCGGAGTTGGGGACTGGCTTCAGTAGAAGCTGCTGGGACTCCCAGCAGCTTCTACTGAAGCCTTCCGAGGTAAATCGCCCAGAAAGCCGACACCTCCTCATCTCCACCCGCTCCCATGTTTTATTTTTGTGTTGCCATAAGTTAGTCTCTCTGCGTTTCTGCGCTGGCTAATGCTAATGCTAATAATGCTAATGCGAGGATAATAAAATGGCGGCTTCACAAAACCTTTTGGGAGTTTACGGGGCGTGGTTTGCAATCCGCCCAGCCAATCAGAAATATAGCTATTTTCTCACAAAAGAGCCGCTCGAAAGTCCCTGCTCTCTAGCAGGGACTTTCGAGGGGGTAAAAAGGTTCACATGAACTACTTTTAGTACCGGCTCTTTTTGGTGTGAACGCGATAAAAGAGTTCCCATGAACTAAGTTCGCATGAACCTTTGTGGGAAAAGTACCGCAGTGTGAATGCGCCTTTTGAATCACTACAGTATCCTGCTGAAGGACCGGTGATTATTATAAACAAGGGGAATTTAGCGATCACAACGAAAACGGCCAAGACAGATATTGAGCCCAGAAAATTGATGTTATTAAGGGCTGTAAATATAATAAGCCTCTGTCTAAAATGGACAACATTGTTAGGAGATTTAAACTATACAGCGGTTCTGCACTGCGGTCACTCAGCCGCCTCTCGAGTTTGTTTTTTCAAATCAGCTGCTCTTCATTATTCCTGCTATATTTGACGAGTGACACAAATATGTGTTACCACAAGTTCTTAAGGAAACTGACACTGTGGGACTTGGTTCTAGTTTGACTTCTACCAGAAATAAAGTACAAATTACTGTGTACTTTGTGAGTAATGCTCTGTCAAAGTCCCCTCCTCAGTAGCCTGCATGTTTTTCTGCTATCTTTGATGAATGATAAAAATATAATGTTACCATTAGTTCTTAATGAAATTGATACTGTTTGACTTTGTTTTAGTTAGCCTACTACTTACAATACATTGAAGTACTTTTACTGTGTATTTGTTGAGAACTGTTGGACTCAGCACTAGTGAAACTACCCCCACAAGTACTTACTGTGTACTTTTCCAACAATCCTCTGTCAATGTCCCCTCCTGAATGCATGTTTCTCTGCTATTTTTAATAAGCGTTAAAAAACCTTTCTTCATGAGACTGATATTGTTGGACAGAGTATTTTAAGAGGATGGTACACTGACACACTCTGTCACTCTTGTTGCCCTCTTATGATGCTGCTGTCTTTTAATATATGATTATTCCTCTGCCGCTAGTTCGTACCTCGCAGATTCTTCAGTCTCATCAACCTCATCCGTCCATCAGTCCCAGTCAACGCCTCCAGCACACTTCCAGTGTCTGACTCCATATGATATTGTCAGTGGCGACTGCAAAAACCGCAAAAAGTTCAAAAGGGGCCCTAGTATGGCGGTGGACTTTGGCCCATTGACAGGCCACGCACGAGTCGACCCAGGACCTCACGTCCTTCTTAAGCCCCTGCCACACGAACTTCTGCGACAACAACTTCACGGACGGCTTCCTACCGGGGTGGGAAAGATTGTGAACCGCCTCAAAAAACGGGTCGACGCCAGTCCGCAGGGACCAGCGGTCGAGGTTGGCCCGTGGAGACGTCACACCACAGCTTTGCGCCAGAGTCACCGACCGTGACCTCCTCCAGGCGTAATCCCGTGACCGAGGCCTTGAGGGTCTGGACCCCGTGGT
Source organism: Harpagifer antarcticus (assembly GCA_902827135.1). Taxonomy (NCBI): domain Eukaryota; kingdom Metazoa; phylum Chordata; class Actinopteri; order Perciformes; family Harpagiferidae; genus Harpagifer; species Harpagifer antarcticus. Next base: position 258,395 of record CADEHL010001042.1, on the reverse strand, counting down.
CAGAGGCCTGGTCAGCGCCCATGCGGAGGTAATCGAGGCCCAGCTGCACAGCTCCGATGACCGCTCTGGAGAGGCAGTCCGCGACCACGTTAGCCTTGCCAGCGATGTGTCGTATGTCCGTGGTGTACTCGGAGATGTACGAAAGCTGGCGTTGCTGTCGGGCGGACCACGACTCGGCCACCTTGGACATGCAGAAGGTCAGTGGCTTGTGATCCACGAACACCGCAAACTCCCGGCCTTCCAGCAGGAAACGGAAGTGGCGAACCACCAAATAGAGACCAAGGAGTTCTCCGTCGAAAGCGCTGTACTTGCGCTCCCTGGGAGTCAACTGGCGACTGAAAAAGGCGAGCGGTTGCCAGGCGCCGTCGACCCATTGTTCATGCACCGCGCCCACTGCGTAGTCAGACGCGTCGGTGGTGATGGCGATGGGGGCCCTGTGTGACGGGTGAGCCAACATGGCGGCTTCGCTCAGGGCGGCTTTGGTGGCATTGAAAGCGACCTCCCTTTCAGTCGTCCAGTCTATGGCCTGGCCAGGAGACTTGTCCCTGAGGGCCTCGTACAGCGGGCGCATGGTGTGGGCCGCCCGGCGGATGAACCGGTGATAAAACGTCACCATCCCGAGGAACTCTCGGAGCGCCCGAGCTGTAGGCGGTCGTTGAAAAGGCAGACACAGCCTCCACTTTCGACGGGAGGGGGGGCGGCCCCATCCTGCTGATGAGGTGCCCGAGGAAATGGATGGAGGACAACCCGAACTGACACTTCGCCGGGTTGATAATCAGGCCGTGCTGGTTGAGCCTCGTGAAAAGGACCCGGAGATGTGCCTGGTGCTCTTCGGAGGAGGAGCTGGCGACCAGGATGTCGTCTAAATAGACGAAGATGAATGGCATGTCCCTGAGCGCTGAATCTATCAGCCGCTGAAAGGACTGAGCTGCATTCTTAAGTCCAAACGGCATACGCAGGAACTCGAAAAGCCCAAACGGCGTAATTACCGTAGTTTTGGGGACGTCCGAGGGGTGCACCGGAACCTGGTGGTAGCCCCGCACCAGATCCACCTTGGAGAAAACCAGCTTGCCCGCCAGGTGTGCAGAGAAGTCCTGGATGTGAGGGACCAGGTAGCGGTCTGGCGTAGTGGCGTCGTTAAGGCGGCGGTAGTCACCACACGGTCGCCAGCCACCGGCTGATTTAGGGACCATGTGAAGCGGCGAAGCCCAAGGGCTGTCTGAGCGGCGGATGATGCCCAGACGCTCCATGTTGGCGAACTCCGCCTTGGCGACTGCCAGCATGTCAGGGTTGAGCCGCCGGGCCCTAGCGTAGACAGGGGGGCCTTCAGTGTCAATGTGGTGCTCTACCCCGTGTTTGGTAGTGGCAGCGGAAAAAGTGGGCTGCGTCAAGTCGGGAAACTCACTGAGAAGGTGCTGGAACTTGTCGCCCTGTGAGAGTGAGCTGGAGAGCCCGCTGAATGACGCTTCGCCGCGGGTACACGTGAACGAGGCAAACGTCAGTGCGTCCACCAGGCGGCTGTTCTTGACGTCCACCAGCAGTCCGTGAGCGCACAGGAAGTCTGCGCCGAGGAGAGCGAAGGAGATGTCAGCCGTGACGAAATCCCACTTAAACCGCTGACCCTCGAAGCACAGGTCCACTGTCTTTGTGCCATAGGTGCGAATAGGGGTGTCGTTAGCGGACGTTAAAGGTGGGCCGTGTCCTCCACCGGCAGCGTCCTCCACGGTAGCCGGCAGGACGCTCCGCTGGGCTCCTGTGTCACAAAGAAGTCTGCGACCAGAGAGGGTGTCCCTGATGAACAGGAGCCGGTTGGATGTGCCCACGCTCGCGGCCACTACCGAGTGCAGGCCTTGGCGTTTCCCGTTACCTTGTAGGTGCAGGGAGGACGGCACATCTTCGCTTTCGCCCCGTAGCGTGCATGGTAATAACACAGGCCAGGGCTGCAGTTGCTGACGTCTGCCCCGGAGCTTCTGCTAGGTGGCATGCCTGTACCGGGGGAGGTGCCGCTGCGTGTCGGGGCCAGCACCTCCGGGGCAAAACGCTGGGTTGCCAGGAAGAACCGGTCGGCTTCTTCGGCCAAAGCGCGGGGCTCAGTAATAGCTGTGTTAGCGAGCGCTGTCTGTACATGCGGCGGCATGTGCCGAAGAAACAGTTCTATGAACAAAAAATGAGGTTCTTCCGTACCCAGCAGGCTGAACATCATCTCCATGTGGTCAGAAGGCTTGTTGTCCCCCAGGCTATGAATAGCGAGCAGGCATCGGGCCTGTTCCGACCGTGACAGCTCGAAAGTCTTTAGCAGGAAAGCCTTGAACGCTGCATATTTATCCTGGGCAGGAGGAGATGTAATAAAGCCCACCGTCCGGGTCGCAGTGGAGCTCCCCAGCGCCGAAACGACGTGAAAATAGCGTGCTGCGTCGTTAGTCACTCCGCGGAGGGCGAACTGAGCCTCCGCCTGAGCGAACCATGCAGCCGGATGTCTCCCAAAACTCCGGCAGTTTGAAAAACACGGCGTTACTTGCCATGCTCGTGTTCAGTCTCGGATCTTTCAACGAGACTTATGTCGGGGTCACCAATGTGGTGCCGAGAGACGGGAGTCGGAGGCGGGGTATCGAAGTGACAAGCTATACTTTTATTTAGCATCTGAACACACATGTAAACAACTTCATGCACGGGAAGCCAAGAACGGCGGAAACAGGAAGTCCGGCTCACTCCAATGTCTGTGCGGAACAATACCCCAACCCATAGATCCGTGGGTGAATAATGTCAATCACCACAGATTACAACAAAATGCAAAAAATAAATTAAAAAATATATTTTAAGATCATGTTTAATCATCTGATTCGTCTGTACATTGCTGTTTTAGTCTGTGTTATTCTAATTAGTGTCTACAGTGTGTGCCTATTGAGCTGTTTAGAACCATGTGGGACAAAACCATAGACTGTGTATATATAAAGGACAAAACCCGATCTTGCCCCTCCCTCTCTCCCTCTCTCTGAACGGTGACTGTAAAAACTACACTGCGCATGCTCAGAATATTTTCCTATTTAATGTGTGTGGCAAAAAAATAATGACCCCACCATAGTCATCTCACATAATTCAGAGCTGATTGGCTGTAAGTACGTGTGCCGCGAAAAGTGTGGTGTGTGAAGGGGAGACGAGAGAGCTGCAGTGAGGCGTCCTAAACCCCGGAAGTAAGCTGCGCATGGCTTCCCTCGACAAAAAAGTAATGAAATTTCTCCATAGGATTTTAGAAAATAGCTCCAAATAAGATCTGTGGGAAACAAACCGGTTAGATAAATGCACGTTTTGTTCAGCCGGATAATATCCACATGTCTACCCTACTTTTATAATTTTCGAATCATAAATCTATTGATTAGATTAGATTTATGATAGACTTTTGAAACTACAAGAACATAAGGAGGACTTTTACAAAAAAGTAATAGAGATTTTTGTCCAGAGGGATAGGCAAATGGACTTAATCTTCAAGTAAAGGTAAGACTGCAATTTTATTGAAAATGGGATCTTACTAAGAGAGAACAATTCAATATTTAAATGATAAAATTACATTTTTTGGGTATCCTTTTGTTGAACTGTCTGTTTAAAATTAATTGAAGCATCAGACAAAAAAAGCTTTTGAAAATAATATTATATTTTGATTTAGGTCAAAATATAATATTTGTAAACCTGAAGAGTCAGTGCCAGTGCCTCACCAGCCATGAACCTCACTGCAGAAGCTATAGACATCTAAGTGTTTTGTGCCCCACCACTTTTGTACATATAAAAACGCCACTGGATATTGTCCTGATGCTGTAAGGGTGATGCCTCATGATCACAATGACCCTAGAGTCTGAGTGCCAAGGACCTCATATTATGTCTGCATTCATGTTACATCACCCATTATAACAATTTGCTTTCCTTTTTCTCTTCTCTTAACTGAATAGCCCTGTCTTTAAGTATAACCCAATGTAAAGTCCTTTTCCTGCACCATTTTAAGGCTTCAAAACAGGCATTTTTACTGTATGTGTTTGGAGAAATGACACAATCAATGGCCCAGAATTGTACTTTATAAACTCTGAATCTTGTGGTGCTTGAAAAAATACACACTGGCTAAGCCGGCCAGGTTATGCCTTTTTTGGAGCCCTTTTTTGCAATATTTATAAAATGTCAGTAGTTATTTAAACAAATCACTATCTGAGGATAACACAAGCAACCATAAAACACCCTTTACTAGAGACCCAAAGTGTTCAGAAAGACTGCATCAATTATATTACATTACATTACATTGCATTTAGCTGACGCTTTTGTCCAAAGCGACTTACAATAAGTACATACGACCAGGAAGACACAGCCCAGAAGAAAAACAGAATCATATAAGTACAGCAGGTATCATAGAGCCACACATTTCAAGTGCTACTCAGCTGGCTATATGCCACTATATATATCAATATTTGTATTAACTAACCAAAGTCAATTTAAATAGTGGGCAAAAATGGGTTAATTGCCATGCATGTCTATTGAAACCAGGACAGCAGAAAGCCTACACATCTTCCGGCGCAGACTGAAAACTCATCTCTTTCGACTCAACTTCGAGCGATAGAATTACTAACAAAGAACTGCTAACAGAGCACTTATATACTAATAAAGGACGGGCTTATCTATAGCCAGTTGAGTAGCACTAGAAATGTTTGGCTCTATAACAAAAAATAATTCCCTCATCAAACTTAGAAGAAGTGGCTTGATTTTGTTCTCAGCAGGGGACTTTGACAGTGTATTTCTCAAAAAATACACAGTAAAAGTACTTCAATGTATTGTAAGTAGTAGGCTAACTAAAACAAAGTCAAACAGTATCAATTTCATTAAGAACTAATGGTAACATTATATTTTTATCATTCATCAAAGATAGCAGAAAAACATGCAGGCTACTAAGGAGGGGACTTTGACAGAGGATTACTCACAAAGTACACAGTAATTTGTACTTTATTTCTGGTAGAAGTCAAACTAGAACCGAGTCCAACAGTGTCAGTTTCCTTAAGAACTTGTGGTAACACATATTTGTGTCACTCGTCAAATATAGCAGGAATAATGAAGAGCAGCTGATTTGAAAAAACAAACTCGAGAGGCGGCTGAGTGACCGCAGTGCAGAACCGCTGTATAGTTTAAATCTCCTAACAATGTTGTCCATTTTAGACAGAGGCTTATTATATTTACAGCCCTTAATAACATCAATTTTCTGGGCTCAATATCTGTCTTGGCCGTTTTCGTTGTGATCGCTAAATTCCCCTTGTTTATAATAATCACCGGTCCTTCAGCAGGATACTGTAGTGATTACAATTGTGATTTTAGCAAACGAGTGCTTTTGTTTTGAAATCACTTCCGAGAGTCTCGCTCCAAGGACCATTTAGTAAGGTAAAAAGCAAAAACGCCTCTCAGACGCTCTTCTGTTTACGTGTCTAATAAAGAAAACAATTGGACGGTAGATACACGGATTCGTGTCTTTGTCAATAATTTTAAAAACGTCAGTGAATAGTGGTAATGTGATAAGATCATGCGACTGCTGCAGGGGACTCTACGAAAGGGCGGAAGTGGAGGCGAGTTTTCCGACCGCTGATTGGCTCGCGGTCTAGGAAAGGAGGTGGCTGAAAATCGCCGCTTGTATATGTTTCCTCGGGATAAATAGCTGATCATTGGTCTGTACAAAGGTATTCGTCATGGCGAGGCAGTGGAGTTCATGGAAAGGTGAGCCAAAAAAGCTAATTAATGTTGACGGAACTGCGTTTTATAGGATGGAATCAAGGTGCAATGAGGCGTGTGTTGTGGTTTCCATAGCGTTGTGCAATCCTTTAGTATAGCGTTACTATAGCTACATCGTTGCTCTTCATGCTCGCTGCTGCTAAAGGGTCTTATTTACTGTCATGGGGCCGCCTGGGGATACAAGACGTTCTTTCATATCTATAGACAGACCGTATTATGGAACATAGGCTCTTAAATTACACCTTTCTAATCAAGTAATCTACAAACACGACGGGACTGCAGTATGTTTACCCATTAGGCCGGTTAAGCAGCAGTTTTACGCGAATTACGAGTATCCTTAAAAAATGTGTAGTTTTAAATGTAAATTAAAAAGCAGGGACATTTCCTAAAGGAATGATACTTAAACGAGGACCTTAACGATGGAGTTTACATGGTCAATCCTGCATATTGAGTACCTGAAGTATATTATTATGAAAATACTTGTTTTACTTTTACTTAAGTACAATTTTGGATGCAGGACTTTTACTTGTAACAAAGTATTTTTATACTTTAGTATTACTACTTTTACTTCGTAAATAATCAGAATACTTCTTCCACCTCTGGCTATTTTTGGTGCCCACTTTTTGCGTACTCTATTTTGTAAGATTCTTTCTTCCACACCTAAGATATGGAGCCCCTGCTTAGATACAAACAATTAGGCACTTTTACATTATAATATGAATGCTAAAGATAAGAATGTCCTCTACATATATATACTTACTTCTGATACTTCAACTATATTGGACTGTATTCCTATGCATGCAATTACCGAGCTTAAGCGTATCATAAAGGAATGTATTCTTCTTGCTGTTGTCCCATAATGCATTGTGTCTGACTGTCTCTGTGTGTGCAGGAGCAGAGCCCTGAGAGCCAGGGGACCTCAGGCTTCACCACACATCCCAGAGGAGTTCCCAGGTTCCCATGTGACCGAGAACAAGATGAGGCTTCTGAAACGCTTGCCAGCACACAGGTGATGGTCACATTACACAGCACAAAGACCCCTACTGTTTTCTGTCAACCACGCTCTCAGATAGATACTAGCCACCTGCTATCCAATGATCTTAACGAGATAGTTCAGGTGTTTAGAAGTGAAAGTTAGGCAATGTTGTTAATAAACATTGAAAGTAACAAAAAGGAAGCTGGTGCGCCATGGCCTCAAATGCTAAGCATGCAAGGGTTTTTGCGTGACTTTGGTGAATCCAAACCAAATAAAGTCACGCTATTACACTAACAAACTTACCAATATAGGCAGTAGCAGAGCAGCAACCCATGTGTTCCGCATGGTGAAATAACTTTCAGTCAAGGGAGTTGTTGGCTTTGATGAAAGCACAGACAATGGATTGAGTTACTTGTCAGGAACAGAGACATTGATTTCTGACAGCCAGGTAAAGCCGTAAACATATTCTAAATATAGCATACAGTTAAACTGATTTAGATGTATCTTTGTTGAGCACAACATTGCTTAGCGTCTGTGATAGTATTCCTTCTCCAAACTGTGGGTAAATACTATGAAGAAGAACATTACATTATTACATTACATTGCATTTAGCTGACGCTTTTATCCAAAGCGACTTACAATAAGTACATTCGACCAGGAAGACACAACCTTGAAGAAAACAGAATCATATAAGTGCATCAGGTTTCATAGAGCCAAACATTTCAAGTGCTACTCAACTGGCTATAGATAAGCCAGTCCTTAATTAGTATATAAGTGCTCTGTTAGCAGTTCTTTGTTAGTAATTCTATCGCTCAAAGTGGAGTCGAAAGAGATGAGTTTTCAGTCTGCGCCGGAAGATGTGCCAGCTATCTGCTGTCCTGATTTCAATGGGGAGCTCATTCCACCATTTTGGAGCCAGGATAGCAAACCCACGTGTTTTTGCTGATGGGAACTTGGGTCCCCCTCGCAGAGAGGGTGCAGCGAGCCGTTTGGCTGATGCAGAGCGAAGTGCAAGTGCTGGGGTGTACAGTTTAACCATGTCCTGGATGTAGGAAGGGCCAGATCCATTCGCAGCATGGTACGAAAGTGCCAGTGTCTTGAAGTGGATTCTAGCAGTTACTGGAAGCCAGTGAAGAGAGCGGAGGAGTGTTAAGTTAACATCTTAACACCCCACCTCAAAAGATCCAAACTACCCCTTTAATGTCTTAAAGAAGAACTCTGATTTCCTTTATGATCCCAGCGCAGCCTCTTGTGTTTTTCTACTTATCAGTGCTGGAAGCTTCATGTTGCTTTTTAAAGCCATTGTAACTTTAAAAACACACCCTAAGTAAACCCTAAGTAATCTACATCGTCAGTCAAAGGTGTGGCAGTTTTTACCACCTACAACTATAACATCTGCTCTAAATATGCAGTATGAAAAATATATGATCTCAATGTGTGGAATACCTGTTGTGTCATGCTTTAAAAGATTGAATGTGGGTTGATACTGAAAAGAGTCCTGACATCTCAAACTGTGCCGCCTGCCTGCATAATGTAAGGAGGAATAAGGCAACCTGTCAACGCAAAAAGCATCAACACTCTTATCTGCAGTCCTGCACACACAGCGTTACTTCTGCTTTTTTGTTGATTTGTATATACAGGGTGTCTGCGGGGTCTTAAAGTATTAAAAGTTGATAAATACATTTAGCCAAAATTAAGGCTATTGAAAAGTATTAAACTGCATTTTCCAAGGTATTACATTTTGTAGCTTGTTTTCAATAAGTATATAAATTGTCCAAAGAGGTTGTATTCTACAGTTTGCCTGAATGTAATCATTGCGTAGGTGTGTAGTGTGATTCTGTGTAGTTTATTTATGGCATCCCGTTGGATTTGACGTCATCAGAACAGGACATTGCACGCTCAAATCAAATCAAGTTTTATTTATATAGCACATTTATAAACGATTTTTGGTCGAGCCAAAGTGCTGTACATATAATAAAAATAGCCTACAGTAGAGACACTTTACAGCAAATACAACAGCACAGATTGTTCAGAATATCAGTATGATAAAAACGACACCCTCTATCCTTAGACCCTCACATCGTACAAGGAAAAACATCCAGAGAAAACCCACAGTTTAAAGGGAAAAAACGGGAGAAAACTCAGGGAGAGCAACAGAGGAGGGATCCCTCTCCCAGGACGGACAGACATGCAATAGATGCCGTGTGTAAATCGAAGAGATAATACATTTTACAGCATATAGACCGAATGTTAGGAAATGCATGTGTCTGTAATAAGAAGATGAATCCATGAGGATGTCAGCTACAATCCTGTAGAAGCCATCAGGAAGCAGCATGACGAGACCGAAGGCAAGACCGCAGAGACAGGTTCAGCCACGACCCGAAGTCCATGACTCAATCCAGAACTCAGGATAGAGGATCCAAGACACAGGACTACAGCAAGAGGATCAGCCTCGACTCCGGATCCCGGCGTAGATATAGATACAAAACAAGAAAAAAGATTTGGCTGGGTTAATCGGAACAAGAGAATACACAGACACAGACAGAGAGGGAAAAGGTCATTGTATAAAAGTTATTCTTGATAACCCTCTAGAAAGATCTCATGAACTTCCCCACTCAATCTATCAAGACCCGAGCAGTTCTATTAGATATAGGATATGAAACCGAGATAGGGAGCACAACAACCTATCTCTTCGTCAAATGCACTCCCCCGCTTATCTAAGCGACTCTGTACCCCGTTAACCTTTACAAGGCCATAGACCAGCAGAGGGAAAATGGGGGGTGGGTAAGGGTAAGGGTTTTTAAGAATAAACCGCAAGGGTCTAAAGGGAAAAATGATGAAATATAAGGTACTATATTTTAAGTAATCCTATCTACTATTCCTATATTCGAATAATGTATAAACTATTTTAAAAATACTTTATGAAATCTTATGTTATAAATATTAAAATGAATAAATAACTAAATGAATGAATAGATAATTAAACAAAAGCCAGAGAGAAAAAGTGAGTTTTAAGTGTTGATTTAAAAACCCCCCAGGGTCTGGGCCGACCTCACATGGAAGCTCACTGCTTGATAGTGCGCGAAGGTCCGTTTACGCCGGTTGTTAAACAACATCGTTATGGGGAAATGCAAGTTTGCGTCCAAATGGTTGGAAGATAAGGAGGAAGGACAATCAATACTGTATATAGTAAATGTGAGGTAAAGTGTGTCGCCAATGTAACCGGTTCAAACTCGAAGTGGCGATGAGGTCTTAAAATGTATGGAAAGGGTCTTTAAAAAGGTCTTACATTTGACTTCAGGATTCCTGCATATACCCTGATATAATTCTTCTCTGAACTGAAACTCCTCCACTGCCTAATCCATTTCTAAACTAGACATTCCATACTTATATAATCTCTTATCGATGTCACGTTGCTGTGTGAGAGAATAGGTCACTTCTTCTGTATACATTTGTAAGGAAGGGACATACATGCAATGCTCCTTTTTAAGTTCGTATTTTGAGGGAGGGAACTTTGGGATTTAAGCCTTTGCAGACGATTTGCATGCACACAAACCTATAGCACACTACAGGTAAAAGAAAACCCCAAAAAGCATCATTGGGCCTCTTTAAGTAACAAGTCGGGCTAAACCATGACCATCTTATGGAGGTACATTTACCTTTCTACATTTACAACATTCGATCAGGCATTTGTTGTGGATGTTGTGAATCTCACATTTCTGGTTGTAGATTGGCTTTTTACACATCACATATTGATCTGTTTACAACAGGGGTGGGGAACCTTTTTCCTCTCAAGGCCATTTCAATTTTTTCAACATCCTCCGAGGGCCGTACAAATGATTGACCTCTGCTTAAAAATACTAAAATCACAGCCCATTAATTTGGCCTTTCTTTCATGCTGTGCAAAGAAAAAGCAACCTCTTAATCCAGATATCTTACCATGACTTGCGCATGCATGCACGTGCACGGTTGTGGCATGACCACCAAAACAGAAAGATATGGACACAAGATGTGTGCAAATGTATTTAGTATCCTATCCATGTGGACATGATTTAAGTGGGGGGGGGACCTAACCTCCTCTAAAATCTTCCCGGGGGAGCATGCGGGGGGGGGGGGGGGCAAGATTTGTTTTTAAAAGTTGAAGTTAAAAGCATCAATCTGGTGCACTTTGAGAGCAAAATTAGGAGATCTATGGATACATCTCTCAACACCCATATGAAACAGAACTGTAAGCAGATTTTCTTTTTCTTTATGGATATTTTACAAATCACTCCCTTTAAACTGTATTCTTGTTCATTAATAACAACTTTTTTTCTGTCATATAGTATGTTATACCTGTTTACCTTATTCTCTTATTTGTTTATAATGATCATATTGGTCAGGCCGATTGTCGAACCTCAGATTGAGGAGGAACAATGCGGATTCCGTCCTGGTCGTGGAACGATGGATCAGCTTTTTACTCTCACAAGGATCCTGGAAGGGGCCTGGGAGTACGCTTATCCGGTCTACATGTGTTTTGTGGACTTGGAGAAGGCGCATGACCGAGTGACTGTGGGAGGTGCTGCGGGAGTATGGGGTGAGGGGGTCTCTACTCAGGGCCATCCAATCTAGTGTTGTCACGATACCAACATTTTGGTTTCGATACCGATACCAAGTGAAGAATTGCGATTCTGATTCTTTTTCGATACTTTTCTTTTATTATTTTCATGATCAATAAAATTGTAGTTTATCTGTTAAGTGTTTTCTTACAACATGGTCTCTTCTTTATACTTGAGTTTGTGATTTCTTTGATAGTTAACTTTATATTTTATTAACATGTAATAGTACAGTAATATAAATAATTATTGACAAAATGTACATTGCAGATGTTAGCCACATTGGTAAGTTAGCTAAAATGATAGCCATATTAGACAGTTATCATTGCCATTAATTGCCTCGTCAAACTACGAAAACGTTCGTTTGTCACAAAATAAATTACACTTGTTTGACTTAGATTTGAGGGCATGGGCTTGAGCATGATGTAATTATGTTATCTATCACATTTGCTAACCTGTCAGTCTTTAAATTCTTTGCAGCTCTGGATGCCGGTCGGCGAGGTGCTTAGCCAAGTTTGATGTGTTGGCTCCCTTGGTTTGCAGGGGATCTAAAACATTTCTTACAGACAGGCCTCGTGGTGTCCGTAGGCTTGCCCTCACTGTCAGAGATATCGCTAAAATATTTCCAAATTTAGCTTCTGGCGTCTTTTTTGTCAACAAGCCGAGGCGCAGCGGCAGTTGCACTCCCACTTGTTCCCCGTTTTCTCACATACTTTGGCAGCTAGCGTGTGCATGAGAGAGGGGAGGGACTGCAGGCACGGCTGCAGTGCAGGGAGTGGAATCAGAGTGCTGAACACACACGGCTCTTATTAAAACAGCGCTTTCTCACCGGAGTACTTTTCCCCGTCATTCTTAAAGTACCGATACTAATGAAACGGAGGAATCGTAACGTTTTTAACGGCAGGGTATCGCGGTACCTTTCAAGTATCGGTACACCATGCAACATATCCAATCTCTGTACTCCCAAAGCGAGAGCTGTGTCCGTGTCCTCGGCAGTAAGTCGGACCCATTTCCGGTGAGGGTTGGCCTCCGCCAGGGCTGCGCTTTGTCACCAATCCTGTTTGTAATATACATGGATCGGATTTCGAGGCGTAGTCGTGGGGGAGGTGGTCTGCAGTTCGGTGGACTAAGGATTGCACCACTGTTTTTTGCAGATGATGTGGTTCTAATGGCTTCATCGGTCTGCGACCTTCAGCACTCACTGGATCGGTTCGTAACCGAGTGTGAAGCGGCTGGGATGAGGATTAGCACCTCCAAATCTGAGGCCCTGGTTCTCAGCAGGAAACCGATGGACTGTCCACTCCAAGCAGGGAATGAGTCCTTACCCCAAGTGAAGGACTTCAAGTATCTCGGGGTCTTGTTCTCGAGTGAGGGAACAATGGAGCGTGAGATGGGCCAGAGAATCAGAGTAGCGGGAGCGGTACTGCAGTCGCTTTACCGCACCGTTGTGACGAAAAGGGAGCTGAGCCAGAAGGCAAAGCTCTCTATCTACCGGGCCATTTTCGTTCCTACCCTCACCTATGGTCATGAAGGATGGGTCATGACCGAAAGAACGAGATTGCGGATACAAGCGGCCGAGATGGGTTTTCTCCGCAGGGTGGCTGGTGTCTCCCTTAGGGATAAGGTGAGAAGTTCGGTCATCCGGGAGGGACTCGGAGTTGAACCGCTCCTCCTTCGCGTCGAAAGGAGCCAGTTGAGGTGGTTCGGGCACCTAGTTAGGATGCCACCTGGGCGCCTCCCTAGGGAGGTGTTCCAGGCACGTCCAGCTGGGAAGAGACCAAGGGGTAGACCTAGGACCAGGTGGAGGGATTATATCTCTTCGCTCGCCTGGGAGCGCCTTGGGATCCCCCAGTCAGAGCTGGTTGATGTGGCCAGGGAAAGGAAAGTTTGGGGCTCTCTGCTGGAACTGCTACCCCCGCGACCCGACCATGGATAAGCGGGAGAAGATGGATGGATGGATGATCATATAAAGATGTGCCTTTACCTCACTGGTTGTAGAAAAAGCTTCTTATATTCCTTAGGATAGCTAGCTAACCAGATGCTAATAACAACAAAGTTATTGACTGTATGATCATCACTATGACAGATGAGCAGATCGCCACTGGGCTTTCAACTAAAGACATGGACAGATGCATGGAAGGAAGCATTCGTAGACCGCATACGTCACTTCCGCCGAAAGAAGGCTGTCCCAATTTTTTTTAAAAGACGAGACTTCTCCGAATGCGGCCCACGAATGCAGCCTACTTTTCCCCAATTTGAAGGATACATCTGATGTACACTCCACGGCCTACCATATCCCAGGGTGCAATGCGCGTAGGGCTGCAACAAACGACTAATTTGATAATCGATTAATCTATCGATTAATCGACTATTCGGACTATTACTGTATGCCTTGCACAATTTCTCAAACGCTCTTATTTAACCATCAACTTTTAGATTTAGCTTGAGGTTGTTTGAGGCATGTGGAAACTAACAATGAAGACAATAAAGATGAATACTTGATTCAAAAATACATATATTATTAAATTAACTAAACAAATTGTTTACAAAATTAACATTGCTTTTTATTTAAATTAAATAAATAATATTTCACATCAAAAGAAACAGTGTTTTAACAAATCGTATTAAATAATCTGACAGAACTGTAAACAGAATAGCTGAAACTTTAACAAAATAAATAACTCTGTTACCTCTAATCATTAACCCATGTTTGTATAATTGAGTTAACTCCGTGTGTTGCCGCTAGCATACAAAACACCTGACGTGGAAACGTTACTCGTGGATGGGGCTACAGAGCTACTAGAAAGACAGTCGAACCCGGTGCATTCCTCCGTCTGAATGTGGAGCACCTTTGCTAAATGTTTAGACAAATTGCTCGTGTTACCGCCCTTACATGCTAAACTCTTATTGCACTTTTGGCAACGAGCATTGTCCATATGGAGACGGGTAACATTTAACCACACCTCGGAGCGCGTTATCTCCGCCATCCCCGCAGTGTGTTGCTGCATGTAGCAGAGCTGCGTGTGTGTAAACTGCCCCGCCCCCTCCCACACAGACGGGGGAGAGAGATCTCGTCTGATCGAAAATACATCATAGACGCATTTGTTCAGAGGCGCGGGAAGGTATTTTGAGTGGGGGTGCTGAGGTGCTGGACTCCAGTGAACACTATTACGGGCACTATAGAGCACGCACAAAAGCACTCCCCACACGCAAACACACAGTACTGTTACAATGAAGGCTCGATAATCGGCTCACGGCATATAGGCAGGGGTAAAACTGCGGTCAAGCCAGCCTCCACTCGGGAAAACTTGGTCAAGCCAGCCCGCACGTGATATTGCGGTGCGCGAATATCCTATGCATTACGGTAGAGTCCTGGAAACACTGCCTCTGTGTTTAGATGAGAATAAAATAAAAACTGTCCAGTATCAAAGACTCATTTCACTTCAGGGTCATAGCAGGACATCTCATCTAGTCACTTAGAAAAAGATCAGGACATTCTGATGTAGAGTTTCAAAATAAAAGACCTTTGAATTCTCATATATGAGCTATCATCCCTCTGTGTTAAAATGAGAATAAAACAAAAACTGTCCAGGGTTAGGGTTAGACCAGGGGTCGGCAACCCCTGGCACGCGTGCCAGCCTTGGCACGCGGCACCGTAACCAGTGGCACACTAGGAATAAGTGGAATAAGTGTGCAAAAATATTTAAATTGTATTTTCGGATCCTGAACGAGGCGGCCGCCAGAGCGCGTCTCCCCGTTACCCGCAGCAGGAAGCCATGCACGCAACGCAGCCCCGCTCTCTTTATCTCCAGGTGATTTTCTGCCGCTTTCCTCCGTGGTGCTGATCGTTTCACCACGGAGGAAAGCACTTCACTAATTGCAGTAGCCTACCCATAAGGAGCTGTACAAATGCTGCAGTTTTTGCGTGGCTGTGTCTTTAGTTGAAAGCCCAGTGGATCTGCTCATCTCTCATCTAAATAATATGCTACAAAGGGGCGGACTGGCCATCTGTGTGTTGAACTTTCCTGTCGGCTCCCAGACCGTAGTCGAGGAGGGCAGAAGCAACAAGCTTCAGGTTCAATACCCCACTTTAGCTTCAATGACTGGAGAGAGGCGAGCTCTTCTTGGGAGGCCGTTGCATTTATTTAGCTGTTCTTCTGTTTCACAAAATACAGACCTCTGTTTTTCTGCTTCCTCGTTTCACTTCCAGAAACACACACACGCTCCCTCACTGTCGCTCTACCATCCACAAACACGTATGCACAAGCCACACCCCTCTCTCTCTCTCTCTCTCTCAAAGGGACAGCGATCTCATCTCACTCTGCATGACCCTGATATCATAACGTGTGTTCTGGAGAATCACAGAACGGACGATCATCCTTATTATTATGCCGTTTAAACCAATTATTTAAATGTTTTTGTTAAATTCGACATCATGTAAGTTGCGCTGACAGGTCCACACACTGCTTCCCCGCAGCGACGCTCCCCCGCCCTCCTGCTGATAGTTGACGAGCGTCAAGCTCCTCATATCCTTATGGATATTTTACAAATCACTCCCCTTTCAAACTGTATTCTTGTTTTACTGTCATATAGTATTTCATAACTGTTTTTCCTTTATTCTCTTATTTTTTTTATAACTATAATGTTCATATGAAGGTGTGCTGCGGAAATAATCTTTTGAATAATTTGTGACCAAACCGTTTGAGACCCACTGAGATAACTTAGACTAAAGTGAACTATCTAAACACTCAGAGAGTCCTTTAGCTCACCTGAGCCTCTCAGTCTGAGAGGAGAGGACTCTCCTCCAGCTTGTTCTGGAACCAACAGCTCCGTATGTCCGTTAGTGCAGCTAGCTAACCAGATGCTAACAACACGGTCCCTGCTGCTGGCACCGGTCCCTCTCTCTCACACACACTAAATGCCACACACACACACACACACACACACACACACACACACACACACACACACACACACACACACACACACGTTTGAATGACACAAGCACACTTTTATTTCCATGCAACTCTCTGATTGGTCTGGTGTCTTGCCTCTGTTGCATTCACTGAACACGGGAAATTACAGTCCTGCCGTCCTCTCGAGTGTCATGATGAGGTTCACGTAAAGCACGGTTAATGTATTATATTATTGAGGTAGAATTGTCCGGTGCTACAGAAAAATCATTCGGGAAGGGCCAAAATATTATTTTACCAACAATGTGGAATTTATTGGCTACATATTACACAGGTTATGCACAGCGGGAGCAGCAATAACCGTCAAATAATAATTCAGACAGGGGAGCTCCACACCCCCTGCCTGCCGCTAGGGGGTGCTGCAGCGCCCTCAGCACCCCCCTTCCCGCGCCCATGCATTTGTTTGTCTTTTTGCATATTAGAAACGAGTTGGCGACACTAAGACTGCGATATTATGTTTTTGTAGCAATAATACATGACATATATTTTTTAAATGTCTCCAGTACCGATAAAAAGACCAATAACGTTGGAGCTTAACGGCGCGTAAAACACACGTGATGACATCACCAACGAATCGACGACTGAATTAGTTGGCAACTAATTTGGTAATCGATTTTAATCGATTAAGTCGATTAGTTGTTGCACCCCTAAATGCGCGCAGGGAAGAGTGAGTTTTTTTTCAAATGAAATGTCTTCCGGTCTCCCCAGCAGAGTGGATTTAAAAGCAGCAGCAAGCGGAGGAATCACTAATAAATGTGAGTATTGGGTTTTAACTTACTTTAAATTAACTAACGTCGCTGACGGTGATCTCCAAAAAATTTAAAAGTAAAGTTTCTGGATCCGTGGGCTGGGTCCTCCGTGGACCGCGTAGGCTGCATACTCCGAAGGGTGCAGCTCCTGAATTGAGACACGGCCACAGCCACGCAAAAAACTGCAGCATGTTTACAGCTCCTTATGGGTACTGCAATTTTTGGAAGTGCCGGAGCGGCGTTCTGGTGCTCTCCGTCAGCACTACACCCCTGTCAGACGAGACATATACCACGTGACAGAGATGTTCACAAGTCTTTTTTTGCAAGTCCAAGTCAAGTCTCAAGTCTTTGGTCCAAGTCTCAAGTCTTTGTGGGGTGAGACTTGATCAAGTCTCAAGTCTTTGGTCACGAGTCCAAGTCAAGTCTCAAGTCTCTAAAAGATCAAAGTTGCATGTCTCTTCTGGTTGTAATAAGCCTTCTATTGTCTGCTGCTATCCAGTCTGTTAAGAATACTGCACAGCTATATCTAAGAAATTCAAAGCATTTACTGTATTATCACTCCTATATCTATTCGCATACAGTATCAGTACTGATTAGTTGTTTGTTATAGGATCACTTTAAACAGGCTATTGCAATGCAATATGAGGAAAAACATCACACTTTAGCTAAATGCAAACAACTTATAAGCAAAACACTTCAGAATCAGAAATCAGTATCACAAATACTTTATTAATCCCCCCGCAGGGAAACTGTGTTAAAAGTACTTAAAAGTAAACATTTGTTCTGTGCCATTTGCAACTAAAAAACTATTGCTGCAATATTATCTGAAATATACTGAACTGGTGATATTAAAACATGACCTGTTCCAAAAGAGATATCTACCATTTGTGAAAATTGGCACCTTTCTTTGTATGACAAAAATGATTCCTTGCATAAAAGTAAAACTCAAGGAACAAAATATGGAATATCACTGGAGTTATTGGCTATCTTGACTCTTTTACTAACAAAACAACCTTTTTGTGAATACAATTACCGGTGTTGTTTTGCCAAGAACAAAAATAGTTAACAATAATAAACCTGCAATAAGATCAGAATGGTTTACCTTATTCTTCTCTTAATACACACAGGGTATGGGTCACAAAACATTCACAAGCTTGTAGGTATCCTCCAGTGGCCTACTGTAAGACCTAGAAAAGTATTATGCAACAGAATGGTTACATTTCAAAAAGATCAAGCTGGACAGTGTCCTTGCACTAAGCCTGGCTCGGTGAGGGCGCATTATAAGGCCTCCGTGACTGAATACCCTTTCCACTGGTGAACTGGTGGCAGGAACAGCGAGCACTCTCATAGTCACAAGATAGAGCCTTGGGAAGACCTTTGCATTTCTTTTCCAGAAGCCTAGGCAGTCTGCTTCGTCTTCTTCACCAGAGCACACTTGGATGTAGCGAATGAGCTCAGCCTTGACAGATGATACATGGTCATCCTTCTTTTTGCTTTTCTTCCTGTAGCCAGTGAAAAGGCGTGGAGTTTTAGCAGGTGGCTCCTCATCCTTATTATCCTCTCCACTACTGCTCTCAGCAAGTATGGTGACTTTCCGAGCCTCAGCCAAGACAAGGTCTGAAAAAAAAAAAAATCATGGTTAGTTACAGTATTATGATGTTGACAATGGTGTTGGTTAAGTTAATGAACGATAAGTAAGTCTAAATGAGATTTTACTGATGTTATTGAAATCGAGAAAATATTTGAGTGCCTGAACATTTGGGAGGAGAAGGAAATGTCTACAATGTATTGAATTAAGTATTAACTTGGTGCCTGAAAACTTCAAGCCATGAATGATGCATAATGTGATGATAATGCGTTTGGAAATGGTGTACATTCACCTACCCATTATCATCTCCTTCACCTCACTCTTGACTTCATCTGGTGCAAGGACATCTTGCTCTAGCCAAAAGAAGCAGAATGATGGGTCTAGTAGTGCAGACATCATGTAGACCAGGGGTCGGCAACCCCTGGCACGCGTGCCAACATTGGCGGCACCGTAACCAGTGGCACACTAGGAATAAGTGTGCAAAATATTTAAATTGTATTTTCGGATCCTGAACGAGACCGCCGCCAGAGTGCGTCTCCCCGTTACCTGCAGAAGGAAGCCATGCACGCAACGCAGCCCCGCTCTCTTTAACTCCAGGTGACTTTCTGCCGCTTTCCTCCGTGGTGCAGTGCTGATCGTTTCACCACAGAGGAAAACACTTCACTAATTGCAGTACCCATAAGGAGCTGTACAAATGCCGCAGTTTTTGCGTGGCTGTGTCTTTAGTTGAAAGCCCAGTGGCAATCTGCTCATCGCTCATTGAAATAATATGCTACAAAGGGGCGGACTGGCCATCTGTGTGTTGAACTTTCCTGTCGGCTCCCAGACCGTAGTCGAGGAGGGCAGAAGCAACAAGCAAATGACTGGAAAGAGGCGAGCTCTTCTTGGGAGGCCGTTGCATTTATTTAGCTGCTCTTCTGTTTCACAAAATACATCACAGACAGACCTCTGTTTTTCTGCTGCCTCGTTTCACTTCCAGAAACATACACACGTTCTCTCCATAGGTTCTCTCACTGTCGCCAGCGACTGTCACTCTACCATCCACACACACACACACACACACACACACGCACAAGCCACACCCCTCTCTCTCTCTCTTAAAGGGACAGCGATCTCATCTCACTCTGCGTGACCCTAATATCATAAGTGTGCTCTGGAGAATCACAGAATGGACGATCGTTCTTATTATTATTGAGCCGTTTAAACCAATTATTTAAATGTGTTTGTTAAATTTGGCATCATGTAAGTTGCGCTGACATGTCCACACACTGCTTCCCCGCAGCTCCACAGAATTCTCGATCGCTGGCACCCTGATAACACATTTTTTTTTAAATGGCACTTCATATCAAAAAAGGTTGCCGACCCCTGATGTAGACCATATCTCCAAATGGAAGATCTCCTGCAGGTTGAGCCGAGTCTGAGTCATCCATTCTGACATTTGCAAAGATCCCCCCGAAACGGCGTTGCAGTGACTTCTGGAGAGCTTTCACAAAACCGGCCAGATGCCGAGTTGTATTCAGCATACTGTTGAGGGGGCTGTTGAGTGAGAGAACGCAAGGCAAAGCCGCACTTAGTCACCACTTTCTCCCCTTGTGTGAGGTCTGTTGCTTGAAGAAATGGGGCCAGAATTTCCACAAGCTCTTTCAGCTGACTCCATTCTCTTGCTGATAAGCACAGGCCTTTGTCCTTGGGCTTCCAGAAGAGTATTTAGGCTTTGATGATCCAGGTCATTGACTGCCTCCACAAGGCGGAGAGTTGAATTCCATCGTGTTGATACAGCAGAGGGGATGCTTCGATTGGCTCCATACTGTCCCTCAAATGCTTCTTTCAGCCCACAAGTGGAATGAAGTAAACTGCAGAATGTTGTCACTTTTGCCATTGCACTGTTCAGAGTCCTTGTCTCCTTCAGTCCATCTCGCACAACAAGCTGTAATGAATGTGCAAAGTTCTGTAGTCGCTGTTGACGGCAGCTGCTCTGGATAGATTCCACATCGTCCTGGATATTCTCACTTATATCCTCCCATAAGTTGCTGTTTTCCAGGTCGTCTTCAGCATCTTCACTCTCAGTTGTTGCAGATGGGAAACAAACAGTGAAGGCTTTCCTCATATTTGCTGCATTGTCACAGATAATGTAATTTAATTTGTGTTTTATATTGAAGTTGTCACATATCTCCTCAAATGTCTCACTTATTCTTTCTCCAGTGTGTGTGACCCTTTGAATCGTTCACAACTTAAGAGAACTGTCTGCAGGCTTGGGCTGTTTTTCTCTATTTCCATGAAGTGGGCTGTTACCCCTAAAAAGCCACGGATGCATCGGTCAGTCCAGATATCAACAGTCACAGACACATTGTCTATCTTTTCTAGTTTGGATTTGATCTTGGACTCTTTGTCTGCTGAAAGCTCACTCAGACGTCTGGTTACGGTGCTTCGACTTACTGGGCAGTATCTCTCCTCTACCACTGACATGAAATTCTTGAAGCTAGGCTTGTCAATCAAAGACAGAGGCAGATTGCATGAAATGATGAGATCCTGTATTATGAATTCAGTAATGGCCTTCTGTCTGGGATGGCTCTGGCTGTATATCTGCACACCTTTTGCCTGAGTCAAGAACGCATTAAGGCTGCTCTGTCCCTCTTCACTGGGCTGGTTTTTGATTTTGTTGAATTCAGAAAACCTGTACATGAACGACATGGAAAATGAATTAGGCTCTTAATTATAGTAATAAGATCTGGATGATATTGCTAACATTTGTATGTGTTGCAAAGCTAATCTAATCAATCTTTTATTTCTGAATATAGAGAGGGTTGCTGAAAAAAAATACAGACAAAGTCAGCGTAACAGGAAAATATTGCTAACATAAGTCATGCAATAATTACTAATCATCCAATCACAGTTATAGTAGGCTTCATCTGCTGGACACAAAATTAACATTTACCAGCCAAATGCTGGTAAATCATGCAAGTGGCTGGTACTGTATGTTGCACGCACCAGCCAAAAATAACAATGGCAATCTATTGAGTGGCTGGTAAAATTTCAACATTCACTAGGCTAGCCATTTGGTCAGTGGACAAAAATGTTAAAATTTGACCTCTGCAACCGTATTGTTTAATTACACTGGGTCTCTAATGACATCTTTTAAGTCTACTATAAATAAACATATTCCTCTATCCTCTCACTCAAACCCAGTGTAATGGTAACCTGATAAACCTGTAACATTAAAGGGCACCTATCATGCAAAATGCACCTTTGTACGTCTTTTATACATGATTATGTGTCCCCGGTGTTCCGGGGAACTCACCAAGTGTCAGAAAACACAACCCTCTCTATTTTCCTCCTTCGCCAAATCTCTAAAAAAGGGGCTGCAACGGATCTGAAAAAAATGGATCCACATTCCGACACTTTTCTACGTCACAAAGACGTACTCCGCTTATTGGTCAACTCTCCACCTATCAGGGGAATGAGCCACGGCCACGTGCATTGCCAAACCTCTCATTCGCATATAGGCTATCGGCAGGCTACCCCAGTCACATCTGTGTTTTTGCCTGCTCTTGGCAGGATGTCTAAGCCAGTTAAACTACGGACATGTTTATGAACTTCTCTCAAGTCCAACACGGATATGCCTCCAAACTAATGCTACACCCGGGATCAATACCAACCATCCGGGACCAGGCCAGTGAGGACACATCCAATTCTGAAGCTGTAAGTTTTTATTTAGCGGTGTTTTTCCTGATAAAGCTATATCTAGCTGGTAGCATGTAGCTTAGCCGTATCAATGTCGCCTCAACCCCAACTAGTAATCGGTTAGGTGTTTATATGTTCTTGTAACATTTTATTTTGTACGCTCCGCAGTATTTGCTTTGTCTTTTATTTTAATTATCAGGCATTTGCGAACATGTTCAGACTGCCGTAATGGCGATCTGTGTGAAGGCTGTAAAGCCACGCCTGGCCTAGCCGATAACACAAGTATTTATTCTCCTATGTATTAGTATTTTGTATCCTCTAAAAAATCATATTGAGTAAGTTATAATAACAAACGTAATCTTCTGGAGGTAAGTGCCGTTTTTTCCAGCGTTATGTAAAAGCTTTTGTGATTGTAGTCTGTAAGAACGATCATATATCATCGACCTGTAAGCTAAGCTACGCTACGCTAAGCTACGCTACGCTAATGAGACATGCCGTTTTTTGCAGCGTTATATGTAAAAGCTTTTGCATGTTTACTTGTTTGCGCACATGAATATAAATGGGGGTGTGTTAGGATACAACACTGTATGTATGTATGCGAGGGGACACACACCACGAGTAAAACGGAGCTAAAGCCCTGGTATGTTGTTGTTGACGACATGCATTTACTAATCTCAACCACTTTTTTTGTTGTGCTTTTTTTAACATTGCACAGGCTACGTGGCCAACTTGATGGACCTCATCTTCGACCAAGTCTTTGTGGACCCTGCACCATTATGAGCAACCTGACAGGGAGGAGGTCATCGCCGGGTATGCCACACGGTTCAATTTGGCTGCTGTCTGAACCTAACATAGACATTTCACGGATCAGAGGACAACGCAGGCCGGAATCACCACTCTGATCCTCTCTCCATGGGTTCAAATAACCGTTGATTTTGACAATAAAGTTCCGAGTTGATATCAAATGTGTCGTGATTATTCATGTTTGGATGGGTAAAGAATATTCTGATTTCAAAAGCATAAGGTTGTGTGTGGACTTTTTTTGTCATACACATGGGTGCGTTATGCCATTGCTGTGTAGTATATAATAGTACAATGACAGAATGAAAGATTGCATAAAGCCATATACACCAGTATTTATTTCCATGAACAATATTAGCATTCGTTTTACAATTTCAGTCAAAACAAACCACTCAGTGCTCTATTTGCCTCAACTGTAGTCCAACTGCGTTCAGCTCTGTAAATATTCAATGCATTCTGCAGGGAAAACACATTTAGGCACACAATCCAGGATGATCCACCACACAGGTTAGAGTCCTCAAGTTCCTGCATCCGTCTTTACACCTAGTGTGATAAACATATATTGAATGACATGTGAACAATTTATTCTCTAAACAGACAACTTAGTGAAGCTAATGTTATGTGTGGTATCTCCATGCAGCACATGCTCCGGTTCAGAAGGCATCGTGGCGCAAGTTGCACATGTACCCCTTTAGAAAGAAGTCAATAACTGAGCTTTTAAAACACATGAAACACACATTGCTGACAACTGAGATGTTTGCACCTCCACCAAAACCTCCGCTGCTTCAGTTTCTGGATCAAATTGATAATATGCTTGAACACATGCATTGCTCTGAGATGACATGTGTATTCCACACTCGTAAACACAGCAAGCATGGTAACGTGACTCCTGCCGGCTCTTCTGCAGGGGGGCGTGGTCAGCTGCTGCTCAGAATTTTCATAGGCAGGTTTGGAATAAAGCGAAAATGAGCGAAACGAGGCATGGCTAAAAAATGATCTGTTTGGTATTTTGGAAAATAAAATGTATAAATATACCTTTTATATAGGTATGGTCATACACTATATCATTTAAATATAGCATGATAGGTCACCTTTAAGTAAGTAAAACTTTATTTATATAGCACCTCTCTCAACACGGATGTACAAAGTGCTTTACAGTATAGTACACGTAACGTTACGTGGTCAACAATAAACCTGTAACCTGCCTATAAACCGACAGATGTATTATGTATGTAACTATGTATTTTTCTACGTTTAACGTTAGCCAGTAGATGGTGGCAGCGGAACGTAATGATTAACGTTACCGACCTTTTTTTATGTCATGCCAAGAGTTGGATGTCAACGCCACTCAACTCAAACAAGTGTGACAAGCAAACATTCATTCATCTTTTCAAATATTCAGTTACAAAGCTAGTAGCAAGCTAAGTTAACATTACATAGCTGATGCTGAGCTAAACATGTTTGCTAACCGTCCATATGCGTTAATGTGACTGACCTCTCCGGGTGAGTTTTCAAGTGCCTGATGAAATTTGACGTTGTTGCACCAGCATCCTTGATTTTAATATTGCAGACTTTGCAGTGTGCGCTCCTTTTGTTGGTGCCGCCGGCGTTTTGTTCGAAGTTTTTATAGTTGAACCTAATTACAAGCGGTACAGCTGCAGGCGTGCCACCGGTCGCCATGGTGTTACCACGAGGTAGTGCGAGAGGCACGCACCTGCTTAATGAGGTTACCATGGTTACCATGAAAAAAAGGAAGGCCGCCCGTCAGACGTTTCAGAGTTTCCTCAATGTTAAAGGTGGGGTAGGTAAGTTTGAGAAACCGGCTCGAGATACACGTTTTGTTATATTCCATGGAATGCTCTTAACATCCCGATAGCAATGAATATCTTAAGTGCTTTGACAAAAAATACATTAAAAAATGTCATCTGTGGAAGCCGTAATACTGTAAAAAGCACGGCCCGGCTAAAATAACTGGATGGCCTACCTGCCTGTCAGCCTTCCATCTGTGCACAAACTTATCTCGTGCCCTCATTGGTCATGTGCGCGTTCGTGTGTGTTGGAGGAGGGGCTCTATAAGGAAGTGGCAGATTTTCTCCGGTTGTGTATTTTCAAATTCTAGCAATCTCGAGCCGGTTTCTCAAACTTACCTACCCCACCTTTAATACGCCAAAAATAGAAAACACAAAGATTGTTCACGAGTCCCAAAACATGAGTCCAAGTCGAGTCCGAAGTCTTTTGAGCAGGAGTCCAAGTCAAGTCTGAAGTCTCTGTGTGTGCGACTTAAGTGCGACTCGAGTCCGAATCACAAACTCGAGTCCCCATCTCTGCCACGTGATGACACGATAGGCTCGTGTTGTGTTCAAAGACCCTGACCGTGGCCAGGAAAAACAGGCACTCGCTTGTTTAATTTTTTTGCGGTCTAGATTTCATTAATTTTTTTCTTTTTTGTGTGTGTTTATAAATTACCTCGAGGGCCGGAGGTTCCCCACCCCTGGTTTACACAAATAATATTGAGACAAATCAGTACAACTGTACAACACACACCTACACACTGTATAACACACACCTACAGCTCCTAAAGCATATCAGGATACAGCTGTTGCGTATTTTATTATGTGAAGCACTAAATGGTTTTTGACAAATATCGACTCTTTGTTTGTAGATATCTATTCAACTAAAGCATACAAATAAAGAGAGTAGGCCTGTTATACTGAGTGATATATATTATACACACTGCTCTGCTTTCTGCACGGACCTCACAGCTGTTCTCACTGGGAGCGTCCACACTACAGCTTCAAAAAAAGCTTGGAGCTGGGCGTGTCTGAAGCTTGGGGATTTTATTCGAGCAACACGACCAACAACCAATCACATGAATCTCCCGCCCCCGACATACAAAGCAAAAAACCCCGGGGATTTTATGCGAGCAATATATATATATATATATAAATAAATAAACTCCCCAAACAGGCGAAAACCTACCAGTTTCACCCACTGTCTCTGCCACCTCCCTCCATGCCTGGTTCTTCCGGTTTGTATCCCGGTAGGTGAAGAGGGTCTGGTCATACAAAACCGGGTGATTTGCTACGGCGATAAATAGTTTCTCCTCCATCTTTTTTTGAAATATAGAAATCAAAGGCGGGATATCTCTCCCAGCTTAGACGCGGTTTGATTGGCTAGCGCTTGAGCTGTCAGATTTTCAGAAACGGGATTTGATTGGCTGGCGCTGGCTACTCCGGAGACGGCGGAGACGGACCGCTATGGTACCCACAATTCAGTTCGGCGAAAAGCGAGGCAATGTGACTTCACCCCATTCAAAGTGAATGGGCAGACGCGTTTGGAAACTGTTTTTGAAGCTGTAGTGTGGACGCAGCGTTAACATTGCGTCGCGATGAAAGCAGTTAATACAATAATATCCAGGGGATGCATGCAGAGCTGTCATTGGCTGAGATAAGTCTGGCCGTGCGTCACGACTCTTTTAAACATCACTGTTGCCGGAAATACATCCGGAGGAGCCGTGGAGGAACCATCAGTGTATCCTCGGTTAGAGCTCCTCCAGAGAGCCTCCTCGATGCTTGATGCTCGGTTCTCCATGTGTATTTAGAGAAATTAGATGTCCTTCAACATGGCGCGCTGAAATCAATTTCCGGGTCACTACCGGAGGACCGAGGAGTCGAGGAGGGGAAATTAGAGAATTGAGAAGCCTTTATTGACTCATGAACATGAACCCTAAATGCTAACTCATTACAAAGGTTAGGATTATTCCAGCACCACAACCAAAGCACAGAAGTTCTCCCTATTCACTGATTCAAGAATCTTTTTCTTCCACTCCGACATGAGATAATAGCCGTTATCTGCATTCAGTAACAATGAGGAACCTGCCTCTGTGAAAACACCATGTTTCTGTGGCCTAGTCGAGTATCCTTCCTGTCAAATCAGATAGTGTTGCATATTTAAATACTTAAAATGATAAACCGTGTGTGTTTTTCTGTCTGTGTGCAGGCGGTGGTTGGCACTGGCTGTGGTTTTAGGTTTGCTGTGTGTGGCGATTCTGTCTCTGCCTCTGAGAGAGTCGGAGACGAGCGTGCCTGTGGACTGGCATGTCAACCACGCGCATAAAAAGGTGAGAGACTTTACCACGGACTGAAACGAAAAATACAATTGTCAAATCATAGGTAAACAAGGAGGGACGCACCAAAGGTCCCACAGCTATCTGACTACCGAGACACTTGAGAGGCTTCTCAATTCTTAAATTTCCCCTCCTCGACTCCCCTTCTCGACTCCCCTCCTCGAGACTTAGTCCCGCCCACAGGAGATGCGAGCGGAGGACCGAGGAGGAGAGAGGAGGGGAAGCAGCAGACGTTTAAAGAAATGAGAACTCCTCTCTGAGGGGTCATATTAAAGCGACGTCCGTTCATTATGACGTGGCAACAGCTGCATCAGCTGTCGAGTGTTTTGTCATAGCGCTGTATTTATAATCTCTGTTAGATCAGCTGAACATTGTTCCCCCACATATTTACTTTGAATTAATTGAGACTGCGGTATAATGAGACAATAACAGGCTACAGATGCAGACACACACACACACACACACACACACAAATATATTTATATATACAATTTAAAGTATGAGAGTACTCTCATAATAACGTAACGCAATCAGAGGCTGGATATATCCCCCCCCCTCTCTCTCTGGTCGCTGAAATGGGGAATTGAAATTGCGGGCCAAAAGTTGTATTAAAAGTAAGCAGAGGACACCAAACCAACTGAGACCCGTCTGTCTGCCGCATCAACGCACTGTACAACACGCACCTACATACTGTACCACACACACACATACACACTGCCTACCACACACACTTACAGCTCCTAAAGCATAATCAGGCTACAGCCATTGTGTATTTTATTATGTGAAGCACTAAATGGTTTTAGAAAAATATTGACTCTTTGTTTGTAGATATCTACTAAACTAAAGCAAATAAAGAGAGTAGGCCTGTTATACTGAGTGATATACATTATACACGGCTCTGCTTTCTGCACAGACCTCACAGCTGTTCTCTCTGGAAACATCGCGATGAGAGCAGGATGATAAAATAATATCCAGAGGATGCATGCAGAGCTGTCATTGGCTGAGATAAGTCCGGCCGTGCGTCACGCCTCCACCGTTCCCGGAAATACATCCGCGGAGGAACCGTGGAGGAACCATCAGTGTATCCTCGGTTAGAGCTCCTCCAGAGAGCCTCCTCGATGCTCGATCCTCGGTCCTCGAAGTGCATTTAGAGAAATTAGATGTCCTTCAAAATGGCGCGCTGAAATTCATTTCCGGGTCACTACCGGAGGACCGAGGAGGGGAAATTTGAGTATTGAGAAGCCTCTATAGAGTGTGTTCTCCTAACATTAGGCAAGGCTGAAGGAAGATCTCATTTGTTTCAACAGATCCACAAATAGAATTAACAGTATTATTAACAATAAAATGCAAAATGGATAACGCTTGGATTTCAATTGGATTAAAACATATTTTAAAGATACTTATTTTAGCTCTTCAAATGTCAAAATGTCCTGCTTTTATCAGTTTTAAATTAAATGGAAGTGAATATCTTTTGGTTTTGGACAGACAAAACATCTTATTTAAAGACGAGGCCTGTATTCAAACTGCATAAATGAATTTCCTGTGTGAAACAAGCAGCCATTCATGACATTAAAACCCCCAATGCCAGCATTTACAACAACCGTCTGTTTGGCTGCTGATACAACCAGATAGAAAACTGTGGAATAAACAGAAAAGATTGAACAGAGATAATGTCAGTAAAGGTTCTGCAGTGAAACAGTCTGCTTTTTGTTATTCTAACGGTTCTTACCCTTTTTTTTTACAACCTATTTCCTTGCAGCAAGTGCATGAGCACGTGCACAGAGTTCTGGAGGGTCAGTGTCGGCCCAGAAGCACCAGGCACAGCTTGTTAGCTCGACTCCCCGCCTCAAGTCGCATGACCCAGGCCTTTCTGTGGAAGGACCTGCCGCTCCCCGACGACATCTTCCGGTACCCGCCTCCCTTTGGCTTCAGAGGGCTTCAGCACAAAGCAGAGGAGCTGCTGAAACTGGTGAATGCTCCTTCTTTCTCTCTGTCCTCTACTTTCAGCATCATTTATTCTGAAGCCAGATTTCCATTTATTGGCACCTTCTGTTCTTATGTAACAGCCTAGTGAGGCCTGTTAACATCAAATTTATATTAAAAGATTCGGATTCCCGGCCACACCAATACAGTGAGAAGGACAGCACAATAGGTGTAAAATGGTTTATTTATACAAAGTTACTTTAAAAACACTCCTTTGATAAATACTTAAAATAAGTAAGGTTAAAATAATGTTCAATAAATATAAACCAGTTACCTAAGAATTACAGTTCTAGCAGGGGTTGCTAAAATCCTGAAAGTCCTGTCCGCTTGGAACCAAACTCCACTCCGTTTTTTTGCCAGGCAGAAGTGCAAGGTTCAAGTCCTTTCCAGGAAATCCAGTGCCATGATTTCCACGTTGCCGGCCCGCCGAACTCTGTCCATCAGCCTCTGGTCGCGGAGCCTTCGGTAAACAACAAAAGGAGACTCAGGGGAGGGGACAACAATGTAACTTTCGTGACATAAAACTAGACGCCCAAAAGCAGGAGAAATAGCAACTTCCCTTTATCTGGAGTTTGTTTGAGCGTTGAATCCGATGGTTAGAGGAGGGTCTGGTCCAGCCGACAGGAAGAGGATCTGCAGGGGTCCGTTCTTTGCGAGGAGCAGGAAGGATCCGGTCCGGTCCGATCTGCGGCGAGGTGAGCAGGAGGGATACGATCCGGTCCGATTTGCTGCGAGGTGAGGAGGAGCAGGAGGGATCCGATCCGGTCCGATCTGCGGCGAGGTGAGGCAGCAACTGTCAAGAGAAGAATAGCTGACGTCTAGCAGGTAGTCGGGGAGTGGATTTGGCAACTGGCGAATGAGATCGCTGATTTTCACTGGGTGCCGGTGTGTCAATCAGCAGTGTCTGTGTCTTTGTTGTGACAGTTCGTTGAGGAGGTTAAACAAGCATGCAAATAAAAAGAGTTCATCGCTAAATAGCGCACATTAAAATCACAACACTATATGTAACATGCAACAATTATATAAAAGGTTTAACCATCCGTTCCACTGTCTAACATACTGACTTTATTCACTTTATGACACTTACAAAAATGGTAGTGCCAGAACACGCCAAAATAAAGCATTTGCCATAAGGAACATTACCTACGGCGGCCAACAGTTGCAAACGCGTTACAACGGCCCTAACCTTCTGCAGTTTCAAATTCTATTCAAATTTAAAAACACAAATGTGCCAGAACACATGCAAATGCTGAAACATCTTCACCAACTTGACAGCATATGCACGGCATTTAGAAAACATTCACCAACTGGACACAACATGCGCTAGGTTTAGTCAAAGCGCTGCATAAACAAAACGGCAGTGTAACCAAATTTAAGTCAGCAGGGTTCGTACGGGTGCTGGAAATCCTTGAAAATGCTTGACATTGTACAAGGTGTTTTCAAAGTTTGAAAAGTGCTTGAATTTTGGGAATGGTGCTTGAAATTGTACATGCTTTGTTAAATGTTGTACCATTATGTGCGCCCTTGCTCATTGTGTCCTACAGAGGGCAATGTTGTCTGCAGTGCGTCCAGGACGTGACGTCCCTGACTATACCTTGCACTACCTGTGGCCTCTACCTTATCCGGTCAGATGTTGTTTGGATCGAATACAGAGCGTCAGCATAACCGCATCTCTCCTACCACAATATAAATAAATATGCCTAATAAAGGCTAAAGAAAGCTGTCTACTACTGAGTTCTATTAAATCTCCACCGCAACGCACTCCGCCTAACATGCTTTACTTCACTTTTTAGATTAAAAGAAAATGAAGCAGTCGGAGCGTGCTTAATTGCTTCTCTTTTACATAAAACAGCTCTGCTCCGGCCTTCCCGTGCTATGCGCGTGACCGGCAAGTGTTTTTGTTACGTGTGACCTGGGCATTCTGATGAGAGTGATAGATGCCAGTATGCCAGGAGGTTGCTGTTTCAACGAGCGTTGGCTAGCAGAAGACACATACAAGCCATGGCTAACCCCCAGTTTCCACTGGGTCCGTCTGCGCCGTGCTGCGCCGCGGTTTTGGTCCGACCTCCTCTAGCGCCATAACCATAGACTGTATATATAAATGGACGTAGGGTCCGTGACGTCACCCATAGGATTCTGCAGAGTTGCCATGAAGCCCTAAGTAGGCGGAGTCGGCTACTAACGGCTCGACAGTGACGTCAGAGTCTAACTCCCGCCTTCTCCAAATAAGGGCAAAGAGGTGGAGCCGAGGCGGGACAGGGCGGGACCTGCTGCCAACGAGCGTGACGTTCCAGACCTAGCTCAGGCTAAGAAGCTAAGCTAACATGCTCTCAGTATTAAGTTAACAACCTATGCTAACAACAGTCTATGCTAACAACCCAGCTTGCAGTCACCGCTCCTCGTTCCCAGCATACAACGTTGACTAAATCATCCATAATTGGATTGTTCAAATGTGTACTGTGAAGGATATCATAAAGCCTTAATGCAATCGAATGTAAAACATGATTGATGAAAGTAGTAAATGGGTCAGATTTGACCCGAAGACAACAGGAGGGTTAATGCCATATTCACTTAGTAAGGAACAACTTTTACAAAGATTTCTATATAGTCTGTGTTGGTAAATGTCATTGAGGTTGCACATTTCCTGCTGAAATACATGCATACCAAGTCACTGCGTGGCACTTTGGTTTTTGATAAAACAGTGTAGTTCCACTATATAAACGTTACATTCATAATCAAACGAGATTTTGGTATTATTCTTAATGCTTGTCATTCACACGTTAATAAAATAAGTACCGATACATAGCAGAATAATTGTGGCGGTGTTCAGCTTAATAAACCTTGCTCAACATAATTTATTTAGCTAATACTACAGCGGGCTACAGGCGAACCAAGTCCGCGTTTCGATGCATTCCTTGATCTCCAGTTATAACGCCGGACTCCGCCGCTGGCCGAAGCTAACGGAGCCCCAGGGGGCTAGCTACGGCCGCCGGGACCTATGGCCGGGACGCGCTAGCCCCCTGCAGCCCCGTTAGCTTCGGCGGCGTGGACTCCGGCGGCCCCACTGGGATAATTTTGGGTCCCCTTTTCACATTTGCTCCCGTTTAGCATTATGGGCGTCATAGCCATATAGTATAAAAGTCTTACCCAAGGCTGAATCATAAACTAAACTGTATATATGTATAAAGGGTTACGTCCTTAGCTGACTAATAAGCTACATAACAAGCACACAAACACCTGCTAACGGGGTTAACATGTATAATATTATCATTTTACTCACCGAAAAAAGCTGAAAGTAGACTTCTTGGAAGTTCTGTTAGTACATTCAAGCGCACAGCACGACATTTTAATTATCTGGTATTTGTAACAATATTCCCTAACAGGCACGATCACCACGAACGCAGCTAAAGGGTCAAGTACAGTAACTACAACTAACTAACGTTGTAGCCTCTATGGTTGTAGCCTAGCAGAGTGGACAAGTTGCTGTTAGCTGACAGTGAGGCACGTATCTGTCAATCAACGTGACCACGCCCTAATGTGTGCACAAACTTTAAGACCTAATATAAATAAAAGGGTCGCGTTAGAAAACAATTCACTCACAGATCCATAATCATGAAGGTGGAATCTAACTATATCGATAATAAAAATGTATGGAGCCAGGGGTAGAAACATGTTTTTTTCTGCTGTAAAGTTGGGCATTTTAACATGGGGGTCTATGGAAATTGCTCCTTTCTGCAGCCATCGCCTATCGGCCAATATATGAACTGCAGTGTGTGGCACTTCCGTATAGGCTTCACGGCTCGACCCCACAGTTTGCCGCTTGGCCATAACCCACCGGACGCGTCCCAGAAGCGTTTCAGAAGCGTAGCGTCGTGTGTGCAGGCTCGCAGTTTTGTTATTGATTTGGGCATCCTGGACATTTGTACTTCTACAAGAAAGTAAGTAGGCTACGTAGTTAAATGTTTTATTGTTGTCTGTTTAAATTGTGTTTATTGAATGGCTCTGTACTGTACCTTCAAGTATTAATTAACTTTAAAACATTAATATGTAGTTGTTACCTTCCACTCCACAAACTACAGCGACTAAAAACCAGGCCTTGTCCTTTCTGATGTTGTCCTTGTAGTAAGCATTGGTTACATCATATAAAATAGTGTGTTTTTCCACTTCCATGATGAAAACCTCGTCGTCCATTGTGCGTATCGTAGTGGAGTTGTTGTGATGAAGGAGTGGGGTCTGCTAAATTAGTACATGTGGGGGATGGGCCTTGCCCGTATGCTCACCTTTCCACTTCCTGTGAGGGGGGGCTGCCTGCCCGACCTTACGTTACGGCTGCGCCGCGGCAAAAATAGGATTCATCCTAATTTTAGAGAAGCGCTGCGCCGAGCCGCTTCTGAGACGCGTTGCATGTTACGTTTGTTTAAGCTAACGTTAGCAAGCTGAATAGCGAACTCGATGGGGGATAATAATAATTGCAGGGGACAATCATTTCAGAGGAGCGTACCTATGTTAATATGCGTTACAGTCGCCATCCTGTGGTGTTCAGAGGATGAAGCACTCACTGTTGTAATTCAACCCAGTCTCATGGCATTTCGTGTTATAGTCACGAAATATAATCTATTGATTCGACACAGAGCGATTTTAAAACGATGTATTTCAACTGGTAGTATGTTTCGTGTCTAAACCAAATGTGACTTGCTCTATCGAATCAGTCACATTGACCCGAAGACACATTTCCGTTTGTATTACTGGTCTGGGGGAAACTCGCGAGTGTGTTTGTGTATTTTTGCGTTTGTGTGTATTGTGTTTGTGTACCGGGAAACACTCTCAAGAAAAACCAGCTGTTGTTGTGACTTTAAATTACTCCGTTCTCCGCTTGTATTTAAAAGTGAAATTTATATTTGTTTCTGAAATGTTACTCAAATTACATATCACTGTATCACAAAGTTTCGAGTTATTCACGTATTAAGTAATACGTGAATAACTCGAAACTTTGTGAGACCCAATCTATTTCCTTAATTATTTGATATAATATGAACTTTTCTGTGTGGAAGTCCTAATAATTGTCTCCTGGTGTGACATTATGTTTAATGATAATATTTAATTCAGAGATTGTCAGACAGAGAAGAAATATATGCTCAACCATTATCAACTTGTTTTAAATATTTCCCTACAACAATAGTAATACATTTAAAATTTACAATCATGTTATTGCCCTACTAAATGATCTACACATAGGGACTTTTCATAAAAGTGTTGGTTATTTTCATTATAATAAGTATGAAACCTGATTGAACTAAAATCTATCTTTACATATCCATAGTGATTATATTACTCTTTTTCTATTCAACCCTTTTCTCAGGCATTTGAGAACCAAAATGCCTATTTTCTTTACTTTTCTTTTTGTCGCACCACAGGACATTCTGTCACACCGATGGACACCATTACAAAAATATGCCAAGTTTTGTACAAAATCTTTATTATTTCATATCTACTCTCTAAGGTTATATTCTGAACATCAGAACCAACAGTGCTATTTAATAAAATAATAATAGCCATCATAACATCATTGGAGAGTGCGAAGGAGGATCTGATGGTTCACCGTGTCGAATGCAGCTGACAGGTCCAACAGGATGATGACGGAGCAGAGGGATGCTGCTTTGGCAGTGTGCAGTTCCTCAGTGACAGCAATGAGAGCAGTTTCTGTGGAGTGACCTGCCTTGAAACCAGACTGGTGCGGATCCAGAAGGTTGTTCTGATGGAGATAACAGGAGAGTTGTTTAAAGACAGCGCGTTCAAGTGTTTTAGACAGGAACGGGAGGAGAGAGACAGGCCTGTAGTTTATAACATCAGACGGGTTGAGAGTGGGTTTCTTTAGGAGAGGGTTTACTCTTGCCTCCTTAAGACTATTTGGAAAGTGACCAGAAGTTGGAGAAGTGTTGATGAAATGGGTGAGAAACGGTAGAATATCAGGAGCGATAGTCTGAAGGAGGTTTGAAGGGATAGGGTCCAGAGGACAGGTGGTAGGGCGGGCATAGGTAATGAGGGTAAGAACCTCACTTGGAGAGAGAGGGGAAAAGGAGGTTAGTGCAGTGGTTCTCAACTGGTGGGTCGCGACCCAAAAGTGGGTCGCGGACCGGTTTCGAGTGGGTCGCGGATGTGTGAGTGAAGAAAAGAAAAAAAAAAATTGAATTTTTTTTTTTTTTTTTGGGGAAAAAGTCAAACTTTTATTTTGAAGGCCCGATTTTCTAACGCTGTGCATGCAGTCGGCGTTGGACTGGAAGTACCGGAGACCATAAACGGTTTGGAAAACTTCTGTCACATAGTGATCATCTTCTCAATAAAATATCTTTGCTGATGTTTTTTCGAGTCTTCTGGCCAATCAGAATCAAGATTGTTGCCGGAAGTCTCCAGGGAGAATAACTTTGCGGTATAACTCTTTTTTATACATCCATGGTTACAACTTCAGATAACAATGAACACATAATGAAATATGACCCCCGGTCTGATGACTGACAGGTCACAGAACAATGGGAGCTATCTACCCTTACCCACAATTTAAAGTAAGTCACACAGACTCTCTCCTCTTTACTCTTCTCGCAGCAAGCTGTCAGAACAAAGTGAAAAACAAACAATGGCATAAAATGTATTATTAATATGTCAGGTAGTAATACAACTATTTATTTTCTTCTCAGAGTACCAGAATGCATAGTTTATGTTAGTATTTCAAAAAATCTCCTGGGGGAGAATCCCCCCAGACCCCCCTGCTGGGGTTGGGTTTTCAGCATGCGTGCCTTTTTATATAGTTCAGCTTTGATTCCATCATCTCATTAA
Source organism: Harpagifer antarcticus (assembly GCA_902827135.1). Classification (NCBI taxonomy): domain Eukaryota; kingdom Metazoa; phylum Chordata; class Actinopteri; order Perciformes; family Harpagiferidae; genus Harpagifer; species Harpagifer antarcticus. Next base: position 222,341 of record CADEHL010001042.1, on the reverse strand, counting down.
ACCTTTTTTAAAAGTATACTTTAGTTCTGTGAAGGGATATAAGGGATATATGCACTGTACTTCACTTTTATTAATATTGTATGTTGTATGTTGTATTTTTTGTTGAATAGATTTGAGTGCTTCAAAATGTTGGGTCGCGATGTATTGACCAAGTAAAAAGTGGGTCCCGAGGCCTGACCAGTTGAGAACCACTGGGTTAGTGTGTGGGTGAAAGGAGGGTCTGGTGACCCAGCGGTGAGTAAAGGTGAGTCAGAAAAACAAGAGCGAATATCATCAACCTTTTTTTCAAAATGGTTAACAAAGTCGCTTGACAGAAGTGAGGAGGGGGGATGGGCTTTGGGAGGGTCCAAGAGGGTGGAGAAGATGGAAAATAGTTTTTTGGAATAGGAAGATTGGATCTTATCTTGAAAGAAAGTGCTTTTTGCCTGAGAGATCGAAGCAGAGAAAGAGGAGAGGAGAGCCTGATAGGTTAGGAGGTCGTCACGGTGTTTGGATTTCCACCGTTTCCGCTCTGCTGCCCGAAGGACGGTTCTATTAGCACGCAGTGCGTCATTTAGCCAGGGAGCAGGAGGGGACTGACGAGCCTGCCGAGATGTGAGAGGACAGAGAGAGTCCAGAGAGGATGAGAGAGTAGAGAGGAGAGTTTATGCAGCAGAGTTTGGAGGTAGGAGTTGGAACGAGTCAGAGGAAGGGAGGGCTGAGAGCACCGATGAGGCAAAGGTAGAGGGGGAGAGGGAACGAAGGTTACGGCGGACTGGTGCAGGATGAGAAGAGATTAGTTTGTTATGTTTGGAAAGGGGTAGAGAGAATGAAATGAAGAAGTGATCGGATGTGTGGAGCGGGTTTACAGAGAGGTTAGAAGTAGTGCAGTTCCTTGAGAATATGAGATCAAGGACATTGCCAGCTTTATGAGTTGGTGGGGATGGAGACAGTGAGAAAGCAAAGGCGGTTAACAGAGATGTTAGTTCGTCTATCTTCCCTGTCTGGAGGTTGAAGTCTCCGAGAAGTACAGCGGGAGGGCCAGTTTCAGGGATGTGTGAGAGGAGATGATCTAATTCCTCCAAGAAGTCCCCCAAGGCGCCTGGTGGACGGTAGAGAACAACAATGGTTAATTGTATAGGATGGGTTACTGTGACGGCATGGAATTCAAAGGTGGAAGGAGTGAAGTTAGGTAGCTTGAAGAGGGAAAAGCTCCATTTGGGAGAGAGCAGGAGACCAGTGCCACCTCCTCTGCTAGTGGGTCTGGGTGTATGGGAGAAGGAATATGCTGTGGAGAGAGCTGCTGGGGTAGATGTGTTGGATGGAGTAATCCAGGACTCAGTGAGAGCAAGGAAATCCAGAGACTGCAGGGAAGCGTAGCCAGAGATGAAGTCAGCCGTAGGAACAGCTGACTGGCAGTTCCACAGGCCACCTGAAACTAGATGTTGGATGTCAGTGGAGCATGTGGGATAGACGAGAGCAGGCCGGTTATATCGATTACGAGATACACGGGGCCAGTGATAATTGCGAGAGGACACATGAACAGGAATGGAGAAAATACACATGATTATAGCATGAGGGGCTAAACAACCAAATGAAATAAAACACCAGCGATACTTAGCTCAATCAAAGTAGGATTTGCCTCCTCTTTGCCACCCTCGTGACTCCAGCAGGACTCCAATGTCTTTGTCGGTCTTTGACTCCAGCAGGACTCCAATGTCTTTGTCGGTCTACGGCTCTCTGACGCTGAAGCTGACGCTCCAGGAAATATCTACCTAAAATGGAGCCTGATTGCTGAGTTCTCACAGCTGTGGGGCCATGCCCCTCTAATTAGTTAACTCTCTACAGCTGATGGGCGACAGCAGAGTGGCCCTGCCTATATTGTAATGCAGGCTTGAGTGCCCGACTGAGACCTGTGTTACAGGTTCCCTTGAGCAGATCTGAGATTTAAAATCTCTCAAAAGCGCAGTTTTAGCTACAATAACTGCAGAACAATTATACAGAGTAGAATAAATGAAACAGAGAAGTCTAATTAAACAAGAATATAACTTACAGTGGTTGCTGCGTCAACAGGTAGTGTCGTCACCCGGTCGAGATGCACACTGAGTTCTTCAGATTTTAAATGCGGTATTTGAGTGCTTTTTAGCTGGAAGATGACATTAATGTCACTTTCATCAATTGACTTCTCTGTTGATCAGAAATTCATACAAGTCCTTCGGATTTTGTAAGTCACATGGAGCGTGTCAATCTTTTGAACCGAGTTTTGCATTTCCTGTATTACAGGTTTGATATGGGCCCACGCAGCCCGTTCATTATGGCTGAGAGAGTCAGAGATTGTGGCATACGATTGTGAACCTGTTGATGTGTAAGCCACTACTGTGTGGATGGATGCCTGTTGTCCATTTTCAGTTTTCTTTACCCAGTTTTTATATGTTTTGTTCCCAACCACCACGTCTTCCTTCATCCAGTGTTCCCATCTGGCTCGCTCGTCTGGGTTATAAGCCACAAGCTTGATTTCATCATAGCAAGACTTTGTGCATGTTCGATTCATACAATGTAAGTCTTCAGTATTACAAGTAATACTTGAGAGGAGATATGATAGGCTTTTTGAGGAGAGTATACCCCTCTGTGACATGCTGTGAATTCGGAGCCGCATGTTTTCATGCTGGTAACAGGCACATGTATTACAATCATTTGATCGGGCTTCTGTGACAAAGAATGGCTTATATAGTACAAACTGTCTATATGATATTGCATGATGTGCATCACGTCTGGTTGTACTCTTTGTGCAAATCAACTAAAGATTTTGCTAGTACTCTCCTCTGCATTTTTTCTTTCCTACCAATAATGTATTTTTTCCCAGGGAGAAGTCTGTTGTTCTCATCTCTAGTCAAGAAGGACTCCACTTGAGTTTTTCTTTGTCCAGCAATGTATCCTTGTTTGGACTGTTTTGTTCTTGAGGGACTTTTCCCACAAACGTTCCGTGTCTGTATGAGGCGTTGATTCTGCCTTCTATGTGCAGCAACGCGTATCTCAGACCATTTACCGGTTCTGTTTACAACCTCCATCCCTTCCGCAGGAGTCGAATCACGTGCCCCTGCGCGTCGTGTGCGTTCGATTAACCCCTTGACTGCCTCACAGTTCTCTGATGCTTTTAATGCTTCTCCTATCTGTAAATTAGATGTGAACTGTGCTTTTAATGCTGATGAGCTTATCTCCATGTTTGACTCTACATGCACACTAACACTGGATTCTGTTGCTCCTTTTACGCTTAGACGCACAAAAGTGCTCTCAGAGCCGTGGCTCAATGACTGTACTCGTGCTCTCAGACGCGCTTGCAGGCGTGCAGAGAGAAAATGGAAAAAGGATAAACTCCATGTCTCCCTAGAAATCCTTCGTGCTTCCCTGTCTGACTACCAGACGGCAGTCAAAGCAGCCAAAACAGAGCACATCTCTCTGTTAATCTCCAAAAACAGCCACAAACCTCAGGTTCTTTTTAATGTCCTCAACTCGATCATTAATCCCTGTGATGTTTCTTCTATTGTGCCATCGACTACTCTCTGTGATAAGTTTCTTAAATTTTTTATTGAAAAGGTATCTGCTCTTAGGCTAGCTCAAAGGCGGTTAACAGAGATGTTAGTTCGTCTATCTTCCCTGTCTGGAGGTTGAAGTCTCCGAGAAGTACAGCGGGAGGGCCAGTTTCAGGGATGTGTGAGAGGAGATGATCTAATTCCTCCAAGAAGTCCCCCAAGGCGCCTGGTGGACGGTAGAGAACAACAATGGTTAATTGTATAGGATGGGTTACTGTGACGGCATGGAATTCAAAGGTGGAAGGAGTGAAGTTAGGTAGCTTGAAGAGGGAAAAGCTCCATTTGGGAGAGAGCAGGAGACCAGTGCCACCTCCTCTGCTAGTGGGTCTGGGTGTATGGGAGAAGGAATATGCTGTGGAGAGAGCTGCTGGGGTAGATGTGTTGGATGGAGTAATCCAGGACTCAGTGAGAGCAAGGAAATCCAGAGACTGCAGGGAAGCGTAGCCAGAGATGAAGTCAGCCGTAGGAACAGCTGACTGGCAGTTCCACAGGCCACCTGAAACTAGATGTTGGATGTCAGTGGAGCATGTGGGATAGACGAGAGCAGGCCGGTTATATCGATTACGAGATACACGGGGCCAGTGATAATTGCGAGAGGACACATGAACAGGAATGGAGAAAATACACATGATTATAGCATGAGGGGCTAAACAACCAAATGAAATAAAACACCAGCGATACTTAGCTCAATCAAAGTAGGATTTGCCTCCTCTTTGCCACCCTCGTGACTCCAGCAGGACTCCAATGTCTTTGTCGGTCTTTGACTCCAGCAGGACTCCAATGTCTTTGTCGGTCTACGGCTCTCTGACGCTGAAGCTGACGCTCCAGGAAATATCTACCTAAAATGGAGCCTGATTGCTGAGTTCTCACAGCTGTGGGGCCATGCCCCTCTAATTAGTTAACTCTCTACAGCTGATGGGCGACAGCAGAGTGGCCCTGCCTATATTGTAATGCAGGCTTGAGTGCCCGACTGAGACCTGTGTTACAGGTTCCCTTGAGCAGATCTGAGATTTAAAATCTCTCAAAAGCGCAGTTTTAGCTACAATAACTGCAGAACAATTATACAGAGTAGAATAAATGAAACAGAGAAGTCTAATTAAACAAGAATATAACTTACAGTGGTTGCTGCGTCAACAGGTAGTGTCGTCACCCGGTCGAGATGCACACTGAGTTCTTCAGATTTTAAATGCGGTATTTGAGTGCTTTTTAGCTGGAAGATGACATTAATGTCACTTTCATCAATTGACTTCTCTGTTGATCAGAAATTCATACAAGTCCTTCGGATTTTGTAAGTCACATGGAGCGTGTCAATCTTTTGAACCGAGTTTTGCATTTCCTGTATTACAGGTTTGATATGGGCCCACGCAGCCCGTTCATTATGGCTGAGAGAGTCAGAGATTGTGGCATACGATTGTGAACCTGTTGATGTGTAAGCCACTACTGTGTGGATGGATGCCTGTTGTCCATTTTCAGTTTTCTTTACCCAGTTTTTATATGTTTTGTTCCCAACCACCACGTCTTCCTTCATCCAGTGTTCCCATCTGGCTCGCTCGTCTGGGTTATAAGCCACAAGCTTGATTTCATCATAGCAAGACTTTGTGCATGTTCGATTCATACAATGTAAGTCTTCAGTATTACAAGTAATACTTGAGAGGAGATATGATAGGCTTTTTGAGGAGAGTATACCCCTCTGTGACATGCTGTGAATTCGGAGCCGCATGTTTTCATGCTGGTAACAGGCACATGTATTACAATCATTTGATCGGGCTTCTGTGACAAAGAATGGCTTATATAGTACAAACTGTCTATATGATATTGCATGATGTGCATCACGTCTGGTTGTACTCTTTGTGCAAATCAACTAAAGATTTTGCTAGTACTCTCCTCTGCATTTTTTCTTTCCTACCAATAATGTATTTTTTCCCAGGGAGAAGTCTGTTGTTCTCATCTCTAGTCAAGAAGGACTCCACTTGAGTTTTTCTTTGTCCAGCAATGTATCCTTGTTTGGACTGTTTTGTTCTTGAGGGACTTTTCCCACAAACGTTCCGTGTCTGTATGAGGCGTTGATTCTGCCTTCTATGTGCAGCAACGCGTATCTCAGACCATTTACCGGTTCTGTTTACAACCTCCATCCCTTCCGCAGGAGTCGAATCACGTGCCCCTGCGCGTCGTGTGCGTTCGATTAACCCCTTGACTGCCTCACAGTTCTCTGATGCTTTTAATGCTTCTCCTATCTGTAAATTAGATGTGAACTGTGCTTTTAATGCTGATGAGCTTATCTCCATGTTTGACTCTACATGCACACTAACACTGGATTCTGTTGCTCCTTTTACGCTTAGACGCACAAAAGTGCTCTCAGAGCCGTGGCTCAATGACTGTACTCGTGCTCTCAGACGCGCTTGCAGGCGTGCAGAGAGAAAATGGAAAAAGGATAAACTCCATGTCTCCCTAGAAATCCTTCGTGCTTCCCTGTCTGACTACCAGACGGCAGTCAAAGCAGCCAAAACAGAGCACATCTCTCTGTTAATCTCCAAAAACAGCCACAAACCTCAGGTTCTTTTTAATGTCCTCAACTCGATCATTAATCCCTGTGATGTTTCTTCTATTGTGCCATCGACTACTCTCTGTGATAAGTTTCTTAAATTTTTTATTGAAAAGGTATCTGCTCTTAGGCTAGCTCACACTAGTGCTACCCCAGATCCTGCTCCCTTTCTGTGCCCTGCTGTCCTCGACCACTTTGAGCCTGTATCCTTCTCTTCTCTCTCGGATGTGATCAAGCACCTGCGGCCGACAAACTGCACCTCAGATAGCATTCCCTCTCGCCTTCTCAGAGACGTTTTAGATTCAGTTGGAGCAAGTATTTTATTAATTGTAAACACCTCCCTTAGCTCAGGATGTGTCCCTGCTGCCTTCAAACATGCCGTGGTTAAGCCATTACTTAAAAAGAAACATCTCGACCCCTCCTTTCTCGAAAATTTTAGGCCCATTTCCCAGCTACCTTTTTTATCAAAAGCCCTGGAGAGAGTGGTCTACGCCCAGCTGCAGTCTTTTTTAACCACGCATGGAATCCACGAAAAGTTTCAGTCTGGCTTCAAACCCATGCACAGCACTGAAACAGCCCTTTTAAGAGTTTTTAATGATCTGCTCCTAGCCGCCGACTCAGGTAGCCCAGCTGTCTTGGTGCTGTTAGACCTGACAGCTGCCTTTGACACTGTGGACCATAGCATCCTGTTGTCACGGCTTGAACAGTCCGCTGGCATCACAGGCTCTGCCCTTGCATGGTTCAGGTCCTACCTGACAGACCGTAGCTTCGCTGTGCAGCTAGGTGCCTTCTCCTCTGCAAAAGCCCCTCTTACCTGTGGGGTTCCCCAAGGCTCGATTCTGGGCCCCATCCTTTTCCTACTGTACTTACTACCCCTAGGCTCAATTCTCACAAAACATAATATTCCCTTCCACTGCTACGCCGACGATGTACAGATTTATCTCCCTCTCGAAGCAAGTGTCACACACTCATTACAACAGTTGATGGACTGCTTAACTGAGATAAAATCCTGGCTGAGCAAAAACTTTCTTAACCTCAACGAAAGCAAGACTGAGGTCATCTTTTTTGGACCCCAACCTCCAGCAACCCAGGTTGATATTCTAGGCTCCCTCCAACAGAACATCCTCCCCTCGGTCACGAACCTTGGGGTGACCTTCTCCAGTACCTTTAAATTCGACAAGCAGGTCAGCAGCGTAGTCAAATCCTGCTTTTTTAAAATAAGACTTTTGGCCAAAACCAAGTCGTATTTATCTTTTAAAGACCTGGAAAGGGTTATTAACGCCTTTGTGACCTCGAGACTCGACTACTGCAACGCTCTGTACATGGGTATGGACCAGGCATCAATTAAACGCCTGCAGCTAGTCCAGAACGCAGCTGCACGTTTGCTGACTGGCCATAAAAAACGTGACCACATCACCCCAATTCTGGCCTCACTGCACTGGCTTCCAGTTCGGTTCAGAATTGATTTTAAAATCCTTTTATTTGTTTTTAAAGCACTAAATGGGCTGGCTCCGGCCTATATAGCTGAACTCCTCCAGCGCTACACCCCAGCCAGAGCTTTAAGGTCTGCTGACCATCTGCTGCTGGTAGTGCCCAAGACCAGGCTCAAAACCCGAGGGCACCGAGCCTTCGCAGCAGCTGGCCCCAGGCTCTGGAACACTCTGCCCCTCCACGTGAGGTCGGCCCAGACCCTAGGGGTTTTTAAATCCACACTAAAAACTCACTTCTTCTCTCAGGCCTTCTAGTCAGAGCGGAGCACGACTCCTCACTATTCCCTGTGTTTGTTTTATATCTGTTGTAAATTATTGTCTTTTATTGTGATTTTATGTGTTTTTAATGCATGTACAGCACTTTGGCTCGACCAAAAAATCGCTTTTAAATGTGCTTTATAAATAAAATTTGATTTGATTTGATTTGATTCTAAACCTCTCAGCTTTTCGTTTTTCTGCTTTAACTTGTTTAAGTAATTTCTTATTTTGAATCAATAGCTTCTTCAGCTGCTTTTTGACAGCGGATTTTCTTTTTAATCCCTTGGGTTTGATTGGTGTTTTACTTTCGGTGTACTCAAAAGGTTAGAAAATGTATTATATAAGCAGTCTAAATAAATTTTAAAATGCATCTATCTAGGCCTTATTTATAACCTACTGTACGTCCACTGGCGTGACAGCTATTTCCACTAGTGTGACGCTGACTTTACGTCACACTATAGGACAATGCTGTCACACCAGTGGACATTTTCAGTTACATTGTCAGTTTGCGGCCTAGCTGTATGCTAGAGAGCCTTCAATCTAAACTTACAGTGTAAGGTTTACATCATATTTAAATGTAAAATAATATAAATATATTAAAATGTTCATATCAAAAATGTCATTAAGTCACACCAAAGGACAGCGTTATTGGTCCCATTTCTGACAAAAAATAGCAATATTATGATAAATATCTGAGCCACAACTCACCCTCTGTTCATTGCATGTGCTCCAGGGATGTCTTCTGTACTTCCTGGATAAATAAGGCCCTCTCTCAATGATGGGTCCCCAAATTAATGCCTGTTCTATATTCACAAAATGGTGTCACACTAGGTGGACATCAGTTTCGTGGACAAAATGTAATGCGTCATATTTGGATTTGATACATGAATACTTAAAACCTATAGTTTCATAAAGTAAGCATTGCTATTATGTGTATAAAAGCTATTTAAATTATTTTATTGTATTATTTTTTTTATTACAGTAGTTTGAAGATTGGCAATGTGACCCCGGACAGTCACACCAGTGGACAATGTTCATGTTTCAAACCAAATATTTAAATAATAGAGCTCATGATTTACAGATGGATTGGTTATTGAAGATCAAGATGTTAATAAAAATAGAGATTTTAATAAAACATCACCAGTTATTATATATATTTGTCACCATGAACAGAAAAACAAGGTGTCACGTCAACCACCCATTTGCCGAAAACAAGTTTAATATTCTGAAAGCCAATACTTTGTTTATTTGAAAACAGATGAAAACAAACTGTCCCGGACCCTGTCGTGTTATCTATGATTACTATACGACTTTACTTGATAATTTCAGTGGAGGGAGGGGGAGCGGCGCTGCGGAAGAGCAGGGTGCGAATTGAGAGGTGCCTCTTCTTCCCTTTACAAGCTTCAAAAATGTAGTTATCATGAGATTTTGGCAATAACAGTTTCATATTCTGAAAGCCAAGACTTTGTTTATTTGGAATCAAACAAAACACCCGAACCCTGAAAAACTAGTTTCTTTACACAAATCCACATTTATTTTTTAAATGAGCCGTTGCGACTTCCGACTGATTTCGATAGAGCGGGTCACAAATAATAACAAATTAGAAGGAAAAAAATATATACAGATTTCAGTATTCTGAGCCCCATTTATTTTCCTCACAGACGGCAAAAAAAGCCCGACATTATACGATTTAAAATAAAAACAATAATCGTGGCTTGATATTGAGTAAGAACCATAGACTGTGTGTGTGTGTGTGTGTATATATATATATATATATGGTAAGAACATGTTTTTATTTTAACACAGCTTCTGGTCTTCCAAGACCCGACCGGACAAAAAGACGCAGGCACGAAACATACTACCAATAGAAATACATTGCTTTTAAAATCGTTCTGTGTGACACGAAAAAAAAAAGGGGAGAAATTGTGTTGGTGAACACGAATCAATAGATTACATTTATTTCATGACTATAACACGAAATGCCGTGAGCCTTGGTTGCGTAATTAGACCTTAGCTTGTTAGTATGTTATAAATTATAAACTGAGGATTTGACCGCGTCGCTATGGTTGATACTTTGAGAAACAGGCTTTTATATAAAATCTTGAAGTATTATACAAGTAAAAGTACATTTTGCTTTAATCCCATGTAATTGTAGAATGAACACAGTCTTCCTTTGAAGATGTATAAGTCAGGTGTCTTGAGTAGTCAAAATTACCTACAAATCATTGTTCTACACATTTGTAAATATTAGTTACCTTTGTGAGTCTATTTTTATGCAGCTCTGCGTGATTTTGTGGCTACAATTCAGGCTAATACGCTACCAGAGGTGGAATAAGTACTCAGATATTGTACTTGAGTAAAAGTAGAAGTACTCAGATGTTGTACTTGAGTAAAAGTAGAAGTACCAGAGTGTAGAAAAGTATTATCATCAAAATATATTTAAAGTAGCGACAGTAAAAGTAGTCATTGTGCAGATTGGTCCATTTCAGAATAATATATATGATATGTTTTATAATGATTGATCATGAAAGTGTTCTCAAAGCTGGTAAAGGTACAGCTAGTTTGACTGACTTTGTATAATGCAGGGTAGCTTGTGAATTTACTCCAGGTGGAACTAAAGTCTGATTTAACACTTGATTATATTTCACATCATTCATCCAGATATGTAAAGTAACTGAAGGTATTAAATACATGTAGTGGAGTAAAAGTACACCATTTACCTCTGACTTATGTTTACTGCCAACCTAAAAGTACCTCAAAAATAGTCATCAAAAATGTATTGAAAAGTTTTATATAGGCTCAGCCAGGTTATATGGGATGCCACCTATGGTGACGGTCTCCTGGTGGGATGGGATGGCGCCCATGGGCACGCCCATCAGGAGATAGGCCCTGCCCCTCCAGCGTGACAGAGAGTGGAGGCAACGCTGTGGCACTCTGACTTTCCTGTGCCACTTGGCGTCCAAGTGAAGGCTGTTCAGCCACATCTGCATGGGGCGCAACGACAGCGGGCCTAAGGGCCCAACGGCCGAGGCAGCCGTCAGTCTGCCCAAGGGCCGGAGGAACTGAATATAAGGCACCATCTTGCCCGGCCCACGTGGAAGTAGGCATCCCTACAGACCAATCCACCTTAGAGGACAGCCTGTTCTAGTCCTCTACCTGGGGGGTGAACCCATAGCCATCACTCCATCAAGTCGCTGGGAACGGCCAGACTGAGCTGGAGGAAGTTGTGACGAGAAGAGGTGCCACCTCTGCGACTCTAGCCACTCTGAGCGCCCGAGGCATGAAGCCACAGCTCATGCAGGCCAAGGCAGAGGGGGGCAGCGGTCATGGCCGTCCTCAGGCTCAAGAGAAGCCATACAGGCGCTACAGAATGAACCATTCTGTAGGTAGCCGGATGCAACGTAGCCGGGAGCGGGTGCGAGAATACTATCTTCACTGGTTGAGTTCATAACGTATGCCAGGTGCAGCGTACTCGGGAGCGGGTGCGAGAACACAGCCTTCACCAGCTACCTGCTGAACGGAAAGAGTAGAGCAATGCTCCTACTCGCCGAACACAGAGAGGGATGTGAATGACCTACAGCCACGTTACTAGCAGAGGGAGCGAGAGCACTGCCTTCACCTAGCTGGATTAAATAAAGAAGCTTAACGGGGCAGCTTAGCCAGGCGGCTGCTGCTAAGAATCAAGCAGCACGTCTACCAGGAGCGGGGGAGAAAAACACTGCCTTCACTGGATGAGTTAAACAATGAAGCTCAACAGAACATGCCAGATGTTAGCAAAGCGGCCGCTGCTAACAATCAGAGCAATATGTTACCGGGAGCGGGAGCGAGAGCACTGCCTTCACCAGCTGAGTTAAATAATGAAGCTTAACAGTACATGCAAGGCGTTAGCCAAGCGGCTGCTGCTAACAATCAAGTGAGATCAAATCAAATAACACAAATGTTTAAGACCAGATAACTAGCTTCTAAAGAAGAGAACAGCACAGAGCCGTAGTTACAGTAGTAACCATGGCCAGCAGGGGTGTAACGGTATCCGTATTCGTCCCGTACCGTCACGGTTCGGCACATGCAGTCACACGGCGAATACGCCTTTTTTTACGAGTGGGAAAAAAGTCTGTCACTCAGGGCAGTATTACACTATATATAATACAGGGGGCGGTATTGCGCCTAAAAGCCAGCCGCCCGTAAATAACAAATGAAGAACAAGAACAAAACACAACAAAAGGCGCATTCACACCGCAGTACTTTTCCCACAAAGGTTCATGCGAACTTAGTTCATGCAAACTCTTTAGTTCGCATGAACTAAGTACAGATCGCGTTCACACCGGAAAAAGTCCCTGGGGGTGGATTAGGCAAATGAAGCCGCTGACTTCACTTCTTCTTCTTCTGCTTTGGGTTTACTGGCAGGCTACAAACAACTTCACGGCGGATACTGCCGCCCGGAGTCCCCGGCCGGAAGTCCCGGGAGTTGGGGACTGGCTTCAGTAGAAGCTGCTGGGACTCCCAGCAGCTTCTACTGAAGCCTTCCGAGTAAATCGCCAGAACGCCGACACCTCCTCATCTCCACCGCTCCCATGTTTTATTTTGTGTTGCCATAAGTTAGTCTCTCTGCGTTTCTGCGCTGGGCTAATGCTAATGCTAATAATGCTAATGCGAGGATAATAAAATGGCGGCTTCACAAAACTTTTTGGAAGTTTTACGGGGCGTGGTTTGCAATCCGCCCAGCCAATCAGAAATATAGCTCTTTTCTCACAAAAGAGCCGCTCGTAAGTCCCTGCTCTCTAGCAGGGACTTACGAGCGGCTCTTTTGTGAGAAAAGAGCTATATTTAGTACCGGCTCTTTTTGGTGTGAACGCGATAAAAGAGTTCACTGAACTAAGTTCGCATGAACCTTTGTGGGAAAAGTACCGCAGTGTGAATGCGCCTAAAATGAACACAATACATGAAGAAGAAAAGTTAGCTATGGTGAGTTCACACAACACACAGGAGCTAGAAGACCCACCTGCATCTTTTAAATCAGGTGTGTGGGAACATTTCGGGTTCCCTGTGGACTACAACAATGATGGGGTGCGAGTTGTGGATCAGACGAGGACGGTGTGTCGGCGTTGTTCGACAGCGGTGCGGTATGCTAGTGGTAACACCTCAAACATGCTCAATCACATCCGAGTCAGTCTCAGTCCCCAGCGATAGGGTTTTCTCGACGGCAGGTGACATAGTTACCGCCAACAGAACTGCCCTCACTGCTGACAACGTAGACTAACTCATCTTTTTGAAGACCAACTTGAAAATAGAGTAAAGCTTGAGTACCTTTATTTAGGCATAATGGCCTCACACACTCACAAGTTAATTACACATGTTAGACATTGCTCCTAAAGGTACAGATTTTATTTTGTTTTATATTTATCATTGTATTTATTTTATATTTTGACATCAGGAGATGTTATACAGTTCTGTATTGCCTTTTATTGATTGTGATTCAAACACTTTCTTATTATTTATTTTAATATGCTCAAGACATTCTTTTTAGTTGTACAGCTTATTTAACCTTTTTGTTTGACATCAGCCATTATAATATGGCCATCTGAGTGTGTGTGTGTGTGTGTGTTACTGTTTGTGGTTTGTTTTTAACTGTGTAATACAGTTAATGATTCCAAATGTTAGAGTTCCTTATTTTCATACCAAAACTTGCACTACTGCTAAAAATAAATAACAGCAAAAAAAAATTATGCATTTGGGACTTTTTTTTGCTTTTCCTTGTTGTACCGAAACCGTACCGAACCGTGACCCCCAAACCGAGGTATGAACCGAACCGTGACTTCTGTGAACCGTTACACCCCTAATGGCCAGTGCTTACACGGCATAGAACCGTAGTTACAGTAGTAACTATGGCCAGTACTTACACGGCTTAGAACCGTAGTTACAGTAGTACCTATGGCCAGTACTTACATGGCTTAGAACCGTAGTTACAGTAGTAACTATGACCAGTACTTACACGGCTTAGAACCTTAGTTACAGTATTAACTGTGGCCTGTGCTTAAAATTGTCAGCCAAACGGCTGCACACTAGATAATATAATATTGGGAGGATGAAATCCTCTTTAATGGCCACACATGCAGAGCACACAGTGAAGATTGTTCTCTGCATCTACCCATCCTATTGCTAGGAGTCTAGTACTAGGAGCAGTAAATACAACAATATAGCGCTACTGCAATCAAAACCATACGTTACCGGGAGCGGGAGCACTGCCCTCACCGGCTGAGTTAAATAATGAAGCTTAACCCGACATATAATGTGTTAGCCAAGCGGCTGCTGCTAACAATCAAGCGAGACCAAGTCAAAACACAAATGTTAAGACCAGATAATTAGCTTCTAAGGAAGAGAACAGCACGCATAGAACCGTAGGCCATGGTTACATGGCATAGGACCGTAGTTACAGTAGTAACTATGGCCAGTACTTACCTTACTCTCTGCATCTAAACAAAAAACGGGTAAAATATGGCACCCTGGGCTTTCCATACTAAATTGAACGAGAGACGCAGCTAAAGCTGGGAACTCAAAATGCTAATGATAGCTCGGGCACAATGCCACAAGCAGAACTTTCAAAAGAGCATAATAAGGGCAACTTTATGGGAGAGGAAGCGGGAACACTGTTGTCACCAGAAAGTCTAAGCCAAACAATAAACAAGACCGCAATCAGGACAAGCTGTGAGAGGGTGCGGGGACACAACCATCACCAACAACAAGTTGACACAAACCTGTCCTTCCAGGCTCTGCACAACGCACAGCCGGCCACAGCTCCTGGAGGACGCGTTAACAACCCGTAGCTCCGACTGTCAGTCGTGAAGCTGCATGCGGCCAGCTGCATGCAGAGAAATCCCTCAGATCAAATGTTGAAACCTGAACGCTGTAGGCTACAAGAATGTAGCCGCGGTACTCTCGCGCAGCGAGAAGATGAAAAGGAACAGATCCTCTGATGACGCCGGCCTGTGTAGCCGTGTCACGTGGGTCACAGGTGACTTATTGGTACTCGAACTGCGCATGCGTGCGATGGATATATACAGTGCTAAAGCACCACCACTGGCGGTTAGTAGGGACGAAATAGAACTTGCCCGTCAAAAAAGAAAGGGGCCAACTAGATTTAAGCAAGCCCATCTGAAATTTCCATTGGATAAATACTGCAGTGATGAATATGTTTCAGCTGGCAAAAAGTTATTTAACCCTAGCTGATGTTTAGCTTCTCATGTCTAAAACAACCATGTGGGAAGACACATCCTGCAGGCCAATCATTTGACCTTTCTGAAATTGATTAACAAAGAACACAATTAAGAAGATTGCTGAAACTACTGAAAAAGAACCACAAAAGGAGCTGCCTAACCCAGTTTAAATTTAGAGTAAGCTTATCTTCACCCTAAATTCAAGATATCTTCAAATAATTTACTAGTTTTATCATCTCTGGTATTTCTTCACACCTTTTATTGGTGTTTTATATCAGTTATAATGCACACCATTTATTGTTGCAAACCTATAGAATGTTTTAAATACAATGCGTCTCCTGTAATAAATAAACAGGTAACTGCGAATATTTTATTGTTAAAATAAAACGGGCATAACAAGCATGGTTTAATCTGATAGACAACGGGCATATAAAGCTGCACCTTTTTGAGTCATGCTCATGTGTCTTCACCTGTTTTTGATGTCCCTGTGCGCCTGGCCCCTATAAAAAAGAACATACTCCACATTATTCCATGATGTAAAATCAAAACAAAGGAGCCTTGTTTACAGTGCTTTGTTCATCTGATAACCCTCTGCACAGAGCAGATAAACATGTGCGCCTGAATGCAAAGCACCAGCTCTCACCGCAGCGCCAAGCAGGCAAAACGTTTAACATTTTTAACCACAAGTTTGTTGTCCTATATATGAACCCTGATAGTGCTTTAAAAAATCTACATATAGAAAAGAATAAATGTATTTGTCTAGGGTGAAAAATCGGCAGAATGGAGCTTAGTGGTTTCCCCTCTAAACTCCATTCTGCCAAGATTAAAAACATTTGGTAATAATGTAATGCTTTATAAATGTGTAAGTTTACAGATGGATGCAAACACAGTTGATGAGAGATCCTAAGCAAAGTGAAACCGCTCTAAAGTATTAAAATTGCTATATTGGACCCTATTCAATTGAAAGGATATTAATAATTCACTTACAATAATTCAATATTACAGTAATAATCCAACGCCGTTTAAATCATTTCTGTATTCTTTCGTAATTGCTTTGTCTAGAGGGGTGCCCAAACTTTTTTCACTGAGGGCCACATACAGAAAAACATACGAAGGGCTGGGCCCCTCACTAGAGGTGAGGAATACTTCCTCATAAGTTCAGTTAAAAGTTAGAGAAATCAGTGAAATGTAGGTAAAGAATGCTTGATTATTGAATATGCTTAAAGAAGAAAAACAACCTTCACAGCTCTCTGTAGGGTTTCATTTATTTTGTTACAAAAAGTGTTGGAAGCTCATCCCTTAAAACAGAAGCCTCAGGTTGCTTATAGTAACTATGGAACTATGAAGGGTCTATTTCAAGCTTGTTATGTAAATAAGTTGTTTGGCTTTTTTAATCAACTAACATTTTTTACAACATTTTTTTACTTGACTGAATTTATTTGAAAAGTGGGCTTATTAACACATGAATATTAGTGTGTACTATATATTTACATATTTATTTAAGAAGTACAATATAATAAAAAGCATAGGTTTCACACTAATGCAATACAAAATTGTGAGAGCTCTATATCAGAGAATAAACAAAATGATTGTATTTCTGAATTTTCCTTTAAAGCTGCCAGACTTGGAGTCTTTTCCCCTGCTGAAAAACACCTCAGAGAAATGTCAGCGCTGTGTGGTCATGGGAAATGGAGGCATTCTCAGAGGCCTGGAGCTGGGGACACTCATCGACCGCTTTGACACCATTATCAGGTTCGGAACAAAAAACACCATAATGTTTCTTTATTAAAACAATTTAGAATTTCCCCACATATTGTCTTATACAATTACAGATAACCACTGTGAATAACCAACAGTGGTGGAAGAAATACTCAGAGCCTTCACAAAAGTAGTATTAATATGGTCTAAATATACTCCATACAAGTCATGAATTTCAAATGTTACTTCAATACAGATTTTATTATCAGTAAAATGTACCTCATATATCAAGAGTAACAGTATTCTTTTATACAGTATTTTAGAATAGTATTACTTCATTTTAATCACTTTTGTAGTCTGTCATCATGGAGCAAATTTGAGTAAAAAGTAAAATATTATGTATATTTTAATTTAAAGTACTGCATCCAGTGGTGGAATGTAGTTAAGTACATTTACTCAAGTACAATTATGAGGTACTTTACCTTCATTGATTGTGTGCTACTTTACACTTCTACTTCACCACAATTTTCTGAGTTACTTTACATACTAGATTATAAGCTAATACAAAATGTAAATATAAATTGACATAATTATAAGTAGATGTATGAAACAGCAGCATACAAAGTAAGTCAACTTGGCTCCACCTTTACCAGGTGGACATATTAAATCATCAATAATTTAATATTTATGATTCCAATAAATACTTTTACTTTGCATACTTTAAGTATGTTGTTATGCCGATACTCAAATGCTTTACTTAAAGTGGACCTATCATGCTATATTTGAAACATATATTGTAGGGCCATACCTATATAAAACATGTCTGTGAAGTTTTTTGTTCAAAATACCAAACAGATCATGCATTTTAGCCATGCCTCATTTCGCTCTATTTGCTCTTTTCCAGCCCTGTTTTTGCAAGGGCTGATTCTGCTTTTGAGGCAGACTACAGCGCCACTTACAGGCCTGGCATATGTACTCCAGCGCTTTCGAGCGGTCTCTAATTCCCCTGATAGGTGGAGAGTTGCCCATAGGGGTGGGCGATATTGAAAAATATAATATCACGATATTTTTCAAGCAGTATCATGATAGACGATATTTATTACGATATTTTTTCATGTCGGCTATTATGGTTATTTTTCAAGTTACTTAACAGTACAACCACCTACAAGGTAACAAAATAAAAAGGAGTAACAGACCAAAATACCATTTCATCTGGTTTTAATTCTGCAATGAATCCCTGAATGAACAATTCAACAGGAATTTTGATATGGCTTCCTCAGTGTTCAAGTAGGTAGGCCTACACCCTACACAACAAACGTTAACACTGATTTATTCACCAAGTAAAGTGCCCTCTTGCTAAATAAAATAAAATATTCAAGGCACAATTTCTCAGTATAAAAATTAACTTTCTGTTTTAGGTAGCACTAGCAATGATGTAACATCAATAAACATGAAAAGGAGAGTAAAACATAACTAAGTAAAACATAAAACATCAATGAGGAAAAGTCGGTGCCAAACAATTAAAATGTAAACTTTAGACTTGAAGTGCAATCAAAGACTTTAACATAATTGAACATCTGTTTCAAAAGGGAAAAACAATATACCTTTATTGATAAAATAAAATATAAGCCAACAGAATCAACCAAGACAATAAATGAAGTGCAATACTGTCTGAATCCTGACTAGACAGCTTGGTTATCAGTATTTAGTTACTTCGGCATCATTTTGAAACATGTATTACAATTAAATCACGGTAAAATAGGTTAATTTTGTCGTAGTTGGTTTCCACCACAGTATTTACATGGATATAAGCCCCGCCCCCTCTCCAGCGCGTCCTTTTTGAATGACAGGAGTAAACACAGCTGACAGCCGCGGTGAAACTCCAGCGGTTAGGGTGAGAATATTCGCATTGCGTCCGTTGTGAACGCAGCATAATGCAGTTCAGAAACCACTGTTCTGACGCTTTTAAAGCAACTTAACAGTATCAGGTGCACACAGGCCATGGTGGCCGTAAGACGTACAATTATTTTCGGAGCTTCACGGCCAGACCGGCCGTCATGGCCGCCGTGAAAATCCTACCCTGGTGCACTATCACGATAGATATGATATCTCTGAAAAGGCATATCGTGAGACCTAATATCGTCTCGACGATATATATCGTCATATCGCCCACCCCTAGTTGCCCATATAGGTGGAGCACCCTTTTTCTGACGTCAGAAAAATTGAAATAATAATCAGCTCCGTTGCAGCCCCGTTTTTAGAGATTTGGGTATGGAGGAAAAGAGAGAGGGTTGTGTTTTCTGACACTTGGTGAGTTCCCTGACACACCGGGGACACATATTCATGTATAAAATATGTACAAAAGTGCATTTTGCATGATAGGTCCCCTTTAAGTAAGAGTTTGAATAAAGGACTGTAACAGAGTATCTTTACAATTTGGTATTGCTACTTTTTTAATTAAGTCAAATGTTTGAGTACTTATTCCACTTCTGGTTGCATCTTATGCTGTTGTTCATATATATATATATATATATATATATATATATATATATATATATATATATATATATATAGTAGCTTATAACAATGCCTGTCAAAAAAAATGTGTGATCTAAAATGTGTGATCTAAAATGTAGTAGAGTACACATGTGTAGCGTAAAATAACAATACTCAAGTACAGTACAAGTATATTTAAATAGTACAATACTACTTTGTTAAATTCCATCGCTGATCTCCAACGGAGCCGGTTGTTGTTGTTTTGATGTTAAGACGATGGCTGTGTGTCTCAGGTTGAACAGCGGCCCTCTGGGAGAGTTCAGTATTGACGTGGGGAATCGGACCAGCATCAGGATGAGTTACCCAGAAGGCACCCCGCTCCACTGGATAGACACAGACCCACACACTCTGTTTGTAGCGGTGGTGTATAAAGGTGTGGACGTCAGCTGGATCTCTGCCATGATCAGAAAGCTCTCCGTGGTGAGTACTGCCCGAGTGAGTGCTGTGTTCATTATCCACACTGCTGATGGGTTTTTTTTAAACAAAAGAAATTAGCAAAGTGGCTAACCTCGTCTTTCAGTTTTCTGAAGCCACATAAATGAAGGGTGTCCAACACTTATTTCAGAAAAGCCCACAGAAAGATGCTGTTTAGTTTAAAGTGGACCTATTATGCTATATTGGAAAAATATATTTTAGGGGCTACCTATACAAAACATGTCTGTGAAGTTTTTTGCTTAAAATATCAAACAGATCACCCATTGTAGCCATGCCTCATACTGCTCATACCCCTCTATTGCAGCCCTGTTGCAAACAGGCTGATTCTGCTTTAAATGCCACGCCCCTTTGTAGCGTCACGCAGCTTTCCCCTGCTAGAGAGAGATTTCTACCGGGAGATCTCAGCTAAACGCTGCGGTGATTCAGGCCCAATCCCAAACCACGCCCTACACCCTACCCCTCCGTGACGGAGTGAACTCCGTGGAGTGACACTCGCAACTCAATGAGGCTCCCTCCTGTCAGATGGAGGGAGTAAATACAGCAGCAAGCTTTGGGACAAACTCCCCTCTCTCCGGCAGAAACAGGAAAAACATCTTTAATTGTGTTACTTTTTTGTAAAGCTCTTTTAGTTTTAAACCTGATGTTTATAAGCCTCTTAATTTTTGCAACAGTCTGTAAATATACACAACTTTATAATAAAATGCACACATTTACCTTTTTCTTGACCAAACACAGGTATACGATCCTAAGTTAAAAAAATATGAGGTTATCATGAGGTTGTTAACATCGCAATTTATCAGCGGATGTTTGCTGGAACTACTTGTAAACAGCGTGTTTCCTGATGGACACACACTGTGTTGAGACAGCCTCGCTGTTTGATGGCTTGATCGCTCACTCCCCCTCCACACCGCTCCACACTCGTTGGTTTGGAACAGCACTTAATGTGGCGGACCCGCAAACGGAGGGGTAGTGTGTAGTGTATAGGGGGCGATTTGAGATTGGGCCTCAATGCCATATTATGCTCCTAACCACTTCAAGCTTTATTTCTGAAACAGTATGGAGCTCAAACCTTTCTCTGACGAAGGGTTTTCCACAAGGACATTACGTTACACATATTCTCTCCAGTAACCTTCTGAGTGTTAGCATGCTTGCTAATGTAAACACACAGCATATTACTCCCAAAACCCCCCGCGCATTGTTTCTGATACAGCACATAGCTTGACATGTTCCTTCTTAAGTGTTTACCGCTAGAACAGTGCCATTATTTGTATTATACACTGAACAAAAATATAAACGCAACACTTTTGTTTTTGCTCCCATTTTTCATGAGATGAACTCAAAGATCTAAAACATTTTCTATATACACAAAATAACCATTTCTCTCAAATATTGTTCACAAATCTGAAAAAATCTGTGATAGTGAGCACTTCTCCTTTGCCGAGATAATCCATCCCACCTCACAGGTGTGGCATATCAAGATGCTGATTAGACAGCATGATTATTGCACAGGTGTGCCTTAGGCTGGCCATAATAAAAGGCCACTCTGAAACGTGCAGTATTGCTTTATTGGGGGGTCTGGGGGGGTCCGAAAACCAGGCAGTATCTGGTGTGAGGGGTAGGGTTAGGGTTAGGGTAATGTTGTGAATCGAGTGGCCTGTGTTCGTCGTCCATAACATATGCCTGCCCATACCATAACCCCACCACCACCATGGGCCACTCAATTCACAACATTACCCTACCCCTAACCCTAACCCTACCCCTAACCCTAATCCTACCCCTCACACCAGATACTGACTGGTTTTCGGACCCCCCCAGACCCCCCAAATAAAGCGAAACTGCACGTTTCAGAGTGGACTTTTATTGTGGCCAGCCTAAGGCACACCTGTGCAGTAATCATGCTGTCTATTCAGCATCTTGATATGCAACACCTGTGAAGGGGGATGGATTATCTCGGCAAAGGAGAAGTGCTCACTATCACAGATTTTTTTCAGATTTGTGAACAATATTTGAGAGGAATGGTTATTTTGTGAATATAGAAAATGTTTTAGATCTTTGAGTTCATCTCATGAAAAATGGGAGCAAAAACAAAAGTGTTTTTTTATATTTTTGTTCAGTGTATATATACAACAACTTTACTCTAAGCCTCCAGCAGACATCCTGCTGAATACACAGACACACAGCTGCGACTGTATACGGAGACGATAGGTTGGGACGTGTCACGTGTTCCGGAGAATATAGGTTGGGACGTGTCACGTGTGCCAGAGACGATAGGTTGGGACGTGTCACTGTCACTACCCTATCCGCATTGCGCATGTCCGATATGATCCGCCATATTGGACAACTCCATACGGCAACTCAAATAGGACATTTGAGGTCTAGGCGGCTGCCCGATTTGCATTGTGCATGCGAGAGTCATAAACGTATCTATACAAACATCTTTTGTTATTTTATTTCATTTGAAATAAAATTAAGGATATTCACAGTTAATGTAATTAGATATAAATTATGAATGCCATACATATTGCATACATTCACAATCAATATTTCTTCCGTAGCTGTCTAACCGAAGTTAAATCCATTTCTCACTTATTCTGACAATGTACTTAACCCAATAAAAGGACCCAATAAAAGGAGTTGTTAGTCACGTGACATTCACGTTGGCCGGATGTCGCCAATGACGTTATAGGAGCGAAAATTCTGGATCTGCTTGTCAGCACCCCCCTTTTCTTTTCTTTTTTGAGATGTGGGTACGGAGGAAAAGAGAGTTTTGTTTTCTGACACTTTGCGAGTTCCCTTACACACCGGGGACACATATTTATGTATAAAAGACGTCAAAAAGTGCATTTTGCATAATAGGTCCCCTTTAAATGAAAACAAGTACCGTAATTTTCAGACTATAAGGCGCACCTGAATATAAGCCGCAGCAGCTAAATTGAATGATGTGTACATATATAAGCCACACTGGACTATAAGCCGCAGGTGTTTTAATGTTTAATTACCATATGTAAGGGTTCGTGCACAGAGGGGATTGTCGGGAAAGAGATGGCTGTTTGAGGAAGCTCCCATTTATTAACATTTCAACAAACAAGTTGCATATTTGCATAACGTATTCACAAAATATTTTCAATTGGGGGTCCGCGGCCAAATGTGTATCAATGTAGGGGTCCTTGGCATGAAAAAGGTTGAAAACCACTGATCTACATTACAGCCTACAGTAGTACCATAACAAAAAACAAAGCTTACAGCGCTTGACGAGGCAATATCAATGGTTAAATTAAATGTGTTTTTTTAAAAGTGAAAAATAAAGTGCCTGTAACACGACAGTAAGCGCGTAAGCCTAAAGTTGCAGTAACACGGCTGCTTAAAATATACGGTAATCAGCCTACCAGAAAAGTCATTAATCCCCGTGTTCATCTTTTAGGCTTAGGTACAGTACACGGCTGTAACCAGAAAAGTCAAGTCATTAATCCTCATCTTCGTCTTCTTCCTGCGTACTAAAACCACCAAAGTCCTCATCTTCAGTGTCGGAAACGAACAGGCTCAGGGTGGCTTCGTCAGCCACTCTCCTCTCTCCTTCGTTGTCGCTCTCAAAACCAACGAACTCCTCTTCGTCACTGTCGGAATCGAACAGCCTCTGAAGGGCCTCAGCTGTGGCGGCGTCCTCCTCTTCATCACGCAGCAGTCCAGCCTTTCGGAACCCATCTCGCTCTCGTAATGTCTGTCTTGCTCTCGTTCTGTCTCTCGTACCACTCTCGGTTCCACTTTTACTTTTGCGCGCTACCTGTCTCACTCTTTTCCGGCCTCCAGCTTTTCCTGCTGGAGCCCGCCGCTTAAAGGTGGGGGGCGCGGACCGGCTATAGAGCCCATAGAGCCCATAGAGTTAAAGGTGGTGGACTATAACCTGTAAAATCCATAGATTAGCCGCACCGTTATATAAGCCGCAGGGTCGAAAAATGGGGGAAAAGGCGCGGCTCATAGTCCGAAAATTACGGTATTTATTTAACAAATAACTAAGGTTGACTTTCCAGAAACATAATCATAATCCGAAGTCAAATCTTTATTTAATTTATTTTTTAATTGTATTTTTGTTCTTTTTGGACTCATTTATTTACTCCTGTAAAATATCATCACTGTGTAACACTCGCGCTTCTATTGGCTAGCGCTCCAACACATTGTACATGAAAGGCTAATGGCCGGGACATCTCTTAGCGGTTGACCAATCACAGCCGAGCCGGCCAGCTAACCAATCGGAGCAGACTGGGCTCTGGTTTCAGACAGAGGGTGGAAAGAGGTGCTGCAGCACAGGCAGAATGAGAAAAATAAAGAGCTTTTTGAACATTAAAGCATGGAGACATGTCACAGGAGAGGAACAAAATACAAATATGAACCTGAAAATGAGCAGAATAGGGCCCCTTTAACTTCTTATGTTTGTATAAATATGGTGTGTAAAGATTCCTATTCTGTTGCAGGTAAATATGTATTTCTGTGTGTGCTTTGTGTTTCAGTCTCTGTGGGACTGGCTCTTCTTCTGGCAGAAGGTTCCGGATCATATCCCTCTGGAGCGGCACAGATTCAGACTCCTGAACCCTCTCGTCATCAGGGAGACGGCTCTGGACCTCCTGAAGTACCCTCCACCCAAACCCCGCCTCTGGGGAAAGGACCAGGTAATAGACTCATCCCAGTCTACGGATTTGATCTGTCTGTGACTATAGAGTCAAAAACACAGTTTCATTCAGCTTGCATTGTGCAAGCTGAATGAAACTGTATTTTTATAGCTTGGTTGTAGCTACATATTACCACTAAACACATTTATCACTTACAACACCCACCTGACTGTATCATTTGCAGCTACCAACGGCTTTTGTTACTTCAGATTAGATTATATATATACTATTGTTTTGCAGCGTGTGGACAAGGCATTGAGTTAAAAATATAATAAAACGAAAATAAACAGAACAATTTCAAATAAATATATCAACAGTAGAAAGATGTATCTCGTGTCTCTGGAATTCACAAAATGAAATATACATAATCATTTATAAATTACTCTAATGGACCAACCTGCTCATGCAAAAATAAAATAAATAAAGGATAAAATGAATATGTTATACAAGGCTGCAAAGTAGTTGTAGTTTATTAAATGTAAATGCAATCGAGTAGAGTGTAAATAGGATATGTACAAATTGTTCAGGGTTATTGAAAGGGAGAAACAGAGTGTGATCAGGTACAAAAAAAGATATACAATTTATTATAATATTTAAAATATGCTTTATTTATCCCATCAGCATTGTTACATCAGCATGTTAACGAGGCATTGAGCTAAAAATAGCATAAAAATAAACATTACAATTTAAAATATATGTTGATCAATAGAAAGATACAGTATATACATAAAGCGTGTCTGAAGAATACACAATATATAATATACAGAATCATTTAGAAATTACTCAAATGGATGAACTCACTACTACAAAAAGATATATATATTTAGTGAGAGAGAGAATTCAAACCTTTATTTAGACAGATAGGTCCCTTGAGATCATGATCTCTTTTACAAGGGAGACCTGCATCTCTCTGAAGAGAGATTTGGGAATGTAGCCTTTGCAGACCATTTACATGCACTAACACTTGTATAACACACTACAAGAAAGTGTAAGAGTTGGAAGGAGCTGATAATTTATTCCGGCAAATTATTCAGACCTACTAATTAACCTAACCGAAGTTATTGAGTCTATGTAAGTTTGCTGCTGTTTCAATTCAGACAACTCTCTTAATATGTTTAAGCAATCCCGAAGGATTTTGAGATCAGTAAATGAGGTGTGGCCCTACCTAAGTGTGAGTGTGGCAGTGTGCAATCTTACCTTTGAAGCAGGAGAGGAGAGCGCAGATGTCTTTTAAGTTGTCCCAATCCAAAAGGTGGGATCATTTTATTTGAAGAAAAATAGGTCCAAATTTATACAGGGTTTTTACCTTCTCTCATTACAACATTATAATCATACTAAACATATCATGCTGGGGTTATTTTCTAATCTAAAACCTTAATTCATAGTTCACTCATTAAAGTCTTCCGACAAAATCCAAAAGGAATTTCCTCGTGGTGGCGAAGGTTCTCTAATTAGTCCTAAAATCCCGACACATTTTAGAATGGTAGGTTTAAGAATCCCAACACATTTAAGAATGGTAGGTTTTAGAATCCCAACACATTTAAGAATGGTAGGTTTAAAAATCCCAACACATTTAAGAATGGTAGGTTTAAGAATCCCAACACATTTAAGAATGGTAGGTTTAAAAATCCCGTTCAAAACTTTCATCTAGACCAGGGATGGGCAAATGGCGGCCCGCGGGCCGCATGCGGCCCCCACCTCCTTTTTTTGCGGCCCTCAGATTAATTTATAAACAACGTAATTAATTTAAAAAAAATATTTAAAAAATAATCATTTTTACTTGTAGTACTGATACCGTCCACTAGACTCCTAGTTACGTCACGAGCTGCGTACATGATTTCAAATACCGCAAAAATAATCTGTGACACATTTGTGTGTATTGTGTTTGTTTCTCGGGGAAACCCTCACAAGAAACACCGGCTGTTGTTATGTCTGCTGTGACGTTAAGTTGCCTCTTGTAATTATGCCTTTACAAGCTTCAAAGCTGTATTTATCATCTGAATGTGGCGAAACAAGTTGAATATTCTTAAAACCAAGACTTTGTTTATTTGAAATCAGATGAAAACAAACTGTCACGGACCCTGCCGTGTTATCTATGATTACTACGCTTTTCATCCATCATTTCAGCGGGAGGGAGGGAGAGCGGCGCTGAGGAACAGCAGAGTGCGGGCTGACAGGTCTCTGTGTTGTGACATTCCCCTTATTGTGGAATAAGGGGAATGCAGAGACGGGCTATAGGTGTCTTAGGTTCAAGTTAGACAACTAATATCTGGGTTAGTGTTCATGAATTCATGTTTATGTCATCTTTATGGTTAATCTCAATACACACACATTTTCCGTGGTTTCCAATAGTTTAATTCCACTGTTTAACCTGTTCAATACAAACATGCCACTTGTAAAAATGAAATAACATTTCTGTGAACTGATATTTGTTTAGTGAGCTTATTAGAGGATGTTCCCTTTTTTGGGGGGTGTTCCCTTTGATTGTAAAATGTCAATGAAGATGTCAGACTTAGTATATTTGTTAATAATTACATACAACACATGGAATTTTTGTGTGTGTGTGTGTTCCAAGTGAATCTGCGGCCCCCTGGTGGCCAGTACATCAATTATGTGGCCCCCACCACCATCAAAGTTGCCCATCCCTGATCTAGACCATTCCCTCAGCATTCAATACACAGAGATGTAAGCAATAGTTACCAAGTTAGAGAGAACCTTACCGAGAGCAAAAACCCAGCTCTGAGGGAGAGAGCTTTTACCGGGAGAGAGTATACCAGGGGAACCGACCCCCCCCCCCCTCTCTCTCCAGTTTGCTCCCTCTCCGCCAGTGTCTTTATGCTCAAAAACAGGATATAAAAACCTAAAGACACCTCCTCCATACCCATATTTGTGGAAACTGGACATGGCCTCCGATGTACAGGACTGGACATGACCAGACATATTCTATGGCTATGGCATAAGACACACCTTCCCATGTTTGTGTAAAAAGGACATGACCCCTATTCTGCAGGACTTGCAAAATATTATTCTCGGCTATGACATAACCACCTTTTTGGGGCCTCAATGTATTTCTCCTTAAGTCAGGAGCCCCCCCTCCCTGTGTAATGCTGTGAGGGAGGAGGGAAGAAACTGTCTCCCTTATCAGTGAAACCCATAAACCATATACACACTCAACTTAACAAACCACTTGTGTTTTGTTTATACTGTAAATATAGAAAATCATAAAATATGAAGCATTTTCATTGTGGGTTATACAAGAATATATTTGATTATAACTAACTTTCGTTTTAATTATTCAACCTGATATGGAGATCTCAAAAAAAGGGAAGACCAAAAAGCATAATAGGGCCCCTTTAACAGTCAAACCAATTTGTCTACACACTTTTAAACGAGGAGTAGTTTTTTATGTTCCTGCAGATGAAACATTACGTCCTCTAACTTCCTCTGCATTGAACCTGTTCTGTGTTTGGTCTTGCATCACTAATCTAACACTGATTAAACCAGGTCCACCCTCTGTAATCGCCACTATTGTGGTTTAGTACCCTAAATATACTCCATTTCAAAATTAGACCAAACTGTTCGACACATTTCACTTGTGGTCTGAAAAAGGTGGCTTTTTCTTTTAGCTTAGCTTGTTGCTAGAAATGGCTTTTCTGTTACTGAAATTGTTGTGGATCTCGTATGCCCCCTACTGGTTGGCTAAAAGAAGATAGAGTTCAGCAGTCAATGGTGGTATAAGCTCACAAAATATTGGTTTATTGATCGAGTAGTATGTGAGAATAGCTACCGCCAGACACACAGATATATAGGGGTGAATCATTTGGAAAACATAACTAATTGCAATTATTTTGACTAATATTGCAGTTGCACATATCAGAAACAATCAGAATACTTGTATTTATCTGGGAGGAAATTGGGTTTGAATGAAGAATGAAATAGATTAAAAGATAATTATATAAACATAAGAAATTAAAGAAACAATGTGTGATCAAATAGAATAATTTATATAAACATAAGAAGTAAAATAAATAACATGTGAAAAAATAAAGATATTTTTGTCACCATAAGTAAATCAAATGTCCAATAAACGCTAAAATAAAATATTGAAAATAAACTAATAATTTGCGATTACAAGATAAAATAAAGTAACAAATATTTATACAAACATAAGAAGTTATGTCATCAGTATGATGAGGGAATGTATATTCTTTAAACAATATCCACATTATCATTAAGAAATATACTAAAATGATCATAAAGTAAGCTGATATGCTTACTCATTTATTGGTTTAGGACTCATTCCTGCTCTAATCTATTGGGATTTTAAAGTTTATAAAATGTTGATTAATTGTGTCGCCCTGCAGA
This sequence comes from Harpagifer antarcticus, assembly GCA_902827135.1. Taxonomy (NCBI): domain Eukaryota; kingdom Metazoa; phylum Chordata; class Actinopteri; order Perciformes; family Harpagiferidae; genus Harpagifer; species Harpagifer antarcticus. The sequence goes on along the minus strand of CADEHL010001042.1, from coordinate 193,553 downwards.
TTAAGAAAACGCGTGAAAAATAACATGGTGGTTTTCTGTCATGACAATATTGTTAATTCCTTCTTAATTTTGAATCTTTTTTCTTGCTGCAGAATGTGCCCACCATGGGGTTATCTGCACTGAACTTGGCCAGCCTACTGTGTGACGAGGTGAGCCTGGCAGGCTTCGGCTACAACCTCTCCCAGCAGGGGGTGCCGCTGCACTACTTCGACCAGCTGCCCATGAGCGCCATGCTGCGGCAGACCACTCACAACGTGGACCGGGAGACCCAGCTCCTCCAGAAGCTCGTCAGGGAGGGGGCCGTCACCGACCTGACTGGGGGGGTACACTGCTCCTTCTGCCCCAGCTGAACACTTTTCACCTAGAAACGTGTGAGAAGCCAGGAAGAAAATAATATTTAGGTGAGAAAAACTTGAAAGATGGGAATAAATCTAGTCTTATATGTGAATGTGTCATTAAGTGCTTTATACAGAAGCCCTGAGAGGCAAATAAGAAAACAAATGTAGTTACACATTTTCTTCGTCCGATCTTAATTGTGTTTATGACTTGATAACCTGAAGGAAAAAGGTATGGTTAAAAAATTCTTTCTTACAAAAAGAATTAGGGAATTTGTTAGAAAAAAAGGTTTTGCCAGAATCAGAATTTTTCTAACAAATTCCCTAATAAAAATGGATTTTTGAAAATCCATTTGTGAAACATTTTGCCATTTTATTTTTGCATGATGTTTTTAAATACTAACAAAATGCTATTTAACAATTGTTTGAACTTTCACGGATCAACAATCATGAATCCTATAAAGTTTTTCCTGGAAAAAAAATCTTCACGTATTCTAAGGTCATAAACAAAGCACATTCATTTTTGTATCTGACTTAAAAAACTAAAATAATTCATTTTCTTAATTGCCTTTTTCGGGCTTCCGTAGCTTGAAGAACAAAATTGAAGTCACTGTAAATGAGAGCCTTCTGAAAACATCAGTCTTGTTGTTATGATACTCTTAATGCATAGACAACTCACGCACATTTGGAATTAAGAAGGTTTCAATATGTATTACTACTGTCTTATTTTTGTCATAATAGTTCTCTAAGTACTCTGAGGTCAAATGATTCTATCAAAGCATCTTCCACAGAGTTTAATGTGGTACATTGCATTTTAAGGAGGTAAAGCTTATTATGTGTTCATGGTGACACTTTAACACATAGATCTGTATTCATAGTTACAGTTTACTTTTTGAAGGGGTTGAACAAATGTGAATTAACTATATTTATCAGCACATCGACAACATTACACTATAAATTAGCAATTATACAATTCCTTTGTTGGTTCTGTCTGTGTTTTTTTTTAGGAGTTGAAATGTTTTACACCTGCATTTAAATTGTATTCTACATGTGTGCACTGGAAACATTCCTTTAATTTATGTTGCCACTATTCTGTTCTTACTTTGTCTCATTTTGAAAGACCTTGTCATTTCGTATGTCTTCATTTATTGAATAGACACATCTCATATAGCTCAAATCTGGAACAGTTAATGAAAAAAAAGAAACTACATATTAAAAACAATCTAAATGTCAATGTCACTGAAAATGTTCACATATAGTTATTTTTTACACGAAATGTTCTGTTATTATCAGTCTTAATTTATTGTTTTTACACCTTGTTATTATTAAAATATACATATGGTGTTAATGCATAATTGAGTGGTTCATTTGCATGTTAATGATTATTCACTGATTTTCTTAAAATTACAAATAATGAAATGTCCTTTTTTATGTTCCATTCAGTTGAATGCACTACCAGTATCCATGGTAACAGCTTAAATTGCTCTACACTTAAAATGTGTAATAAGAAATTGATGTACTTTTCAAAGTGTAAAGGTAGTTTCTGGTTAAATATGACTTCTCAGCCACTCTAAATCAGAGTGTGACTTCCTGCCCCAGAGTCAACAGGAAACACTATGACCTTCAATTACTGGTTATTACACAACACAATTTGCATCGTGTCATGCAGTCATACAATAAGTGATTTTTTAAAGTTAATCTATATTTTAGGTATAATACGTATTTTTAAAGATACCTTCTTAAACATGATACCTATCGACTCTACTTTACATGCATTATGACCGGAAATAAGCCAATTTTCCCTTTCAAAACAAGAGTTCTAAAAACAAACCACCATCGCTACAATATGAAAAGACAATCTAGGAAGACAACAGTTGTATCTAAGTAGACTTCAGAATATTTCTAATGAAATATTATTTAAAAATATACTCGTTTACTGTAGCCCTTTCATAGTTTACTGTTGAGAAAGTTATGGACTTATTTTATTTTGAAACATTCGGCCCGGAAATTGTATATTTTTTAAACAGTCTAGGTGCGCGTGGTCAGAATGGAACAAGAAGCCGGGGAGATGAGCTGCTAACAGGTGGGAAGTCCCTCAATAAGCTACTTAATGTTGGTGTATTAATACTATTAATTAAAATGTGTTTACAATTGTGTATACCACATGTTTTACAGAAATGTACACGTGTAACATAAGAAACATGCATTGAATGGTATTGAAAGTCAGGTTGGGTCTTCTGCTCAGAGTAATGTCAGTTTGTTGTCAATGAAAAGAGGGTTTAACTTAAACTTTAAGTGCTGCTCGCGACGCCTGGCTTTACTTCACTATGTACTCAATATACTTTTTAAGGACTCTGTACAAGTTGTCTCCCTGGTTGACTTTACTTGCCATTGTAACGGTGCCACAATGACCTTTCAGTTCTGTCACTACTGTCAGAAGGTTACGCTGGAGTAGACTTTGGCAGGGAGAAGTGAACGTTGTGTGTTCCGAAAGTTAGCACAAGAGTGTTAAATGTACAGGGAAGTTTAATGATTCATTGAAGTTTAAAGTCCGGCGGGAGAGAGATTATCGCACATGAACGACAGTGACTGTTCACTTTGAATATGTTCTCATGTATGGCAGTATTAAGGTAAAATAATATTGTGTATTAACGTTAGGCAGGGGGACAGAGACTGTAAATATCACTACAGGGTTTAGTGGCACATTGCAGGTTTTGAGGTGAAAGGTGCCTGGTCTCTGATTGGCTGGCAGTCATGAACCCACCCTAATTTCATTGGTTCCTTGTTACCCATCCCCCCCCCCGCCCCCGCCCCTTCTCTCTCTGCCTCTCTTTATCGCTTGCGGTGCTTGTTATAAACACCAGGGCGCTCAGGCTGCTAGAAGAAAGCGGATCAAGCGCTTCACTAAAACCTCAGGCATGCATTGCAGAAAGAAGTACATACATTAATACAGTATGGAACATATTGATCTTGCACCTTCTCCATTTCACGTCATGGTAGATACTAGGGCTGCTCAATTAATCGTATTTTAATTGCAATTACGATGTTGGCTTGCAACGATTATGAAAACAACATAATCAAATATTTATTTTATTTATAATTACTTTTTTATTGGTTTTTCAGTTGAATTATACTTAAAGTTCAGGGTAATCAACTGTTAAAACATACTGTTGTGGTGATTGACATTATTCAACCACGGATCTATGGGTTGGGGTATTGTTCCGCACGGACATTTTAGTGAGCCGGACTTCCTGTTTCCGCCGGTCTTCGCTTCCCGAGCATGAAGTTGTTTAAATGTGTGTTCAGATGCTAAATAAAAGTCTAGCTTGTAACTTTGATACCCCGCCTCCGACTCCCGTCTCGGCACTACACTGTTCACATTTTTTTTTTTAAATAAATGTATGTTAATAATCGTTAATAGTTTATATAGATTATATAGATTATTAATAGTTAATAATGGATGTTTGCCATAATCGAGCAGCCCTAGTAGATACATGTTACACCTTCTTTAGGAATTCTGAACTGTAATCAGCCTGACTCATTGGTCCATTTTTTAAAGAGAAGAAAGAAAGAAAATGTTAATAAAAAAATTACAGTAGCCTAAATTAGCATAATATTAAGTTGGCAATAAAGTATAAAGTGGTATTTATTTGTTTGAATTGATCATAAAAGAAAACAAAGTTGAAACTCTTTATTGGTTTTACCATTTCGAGATACAGTTATGCCAATCCACTGAACAAATATTGACATTAGCATGAAAATGTATTCAGAGCATTATTCAATTGACCCATACAAATATTGAACAATCAAGATATAAGTGAAGTGATGCAGTGTCCTACCTCAGGTTTGTAGTAATTCCACATATTTCTTTAAGAAGAAATACCCTTCATCTGAACACACGGCCCCTCTACATCGCAGACCCTGAATATGAAGCCATTCAAAAGGCGGTAGCTATACGGCGCATATCATTTGTCTGCTTGGTAATCCAGCCTTGCACTCTTGAGTAAATGCAACAGGACAACTCATTTTATATTTTCCTTTATCACCTAATCACTGAGTTTATCGAGTTAAGATAAGTTTATAACACTTTTCATTACTGTAAGTTACAATTGACTGAATATCTTCAGTTTTGGACGGTAGCTAGACAAAACAAGCAATTTTAAGGAGCCCCCTTTCCAATGAAATTGCAAAAAGTGTTTGCCTAGTATAAATACTTGTTAATAATGCCTTTATTTGGCTAATAGTAAGTCTGTATGGCATATTTGTTATAGAATGTCAGTATGTCTATATGGCACACTTTGTTAATAGTATGTCCGTATCTCTGTATGGCATTTCTTATAAAAATGTGCACATGTGCTTAAAATGTACTGACTATATCTATATAGTTTTGGACAGTTAGTTAGACAAAACATGCAATTCCAAAAAGTGAAAAAGACTTCTGAAAATGTACATTTTTAGCACAATATCAATATGAAATCGAACAAACGTATTTGTTTTTTGTTACAATGAACTCAAAATCAAAGTGTTGGATAGTTGGTCAGACAAAACATGCACTTTGAAGAGGATACCTGAAGGTAATTGTAAATCACATTTCCCAGTATTTCAGGACATTTTATGGATCAAGATATTATTTCATGGACTCTTAACCCAGAGCCATTACAATAAGAGAATAAACAATGGCAGAAGTAGATAAGTGGACACCGGTTCCCTTTGATCAGCTTTAATCTCACTCTCTAATCATCTCAGCAGCCACCTCAGGTCACTGGGGGAAAGGTGAAGAGAGAAGGACACTACTTCAGTCAAGGCACTAAGTCAAAGATCTCTATTCATAGAAACTACAATAAGATAGTAGAGCTGAATGGACAGGGTGGGCACAATGCTGTATTGTGGTATAACGTAACAGCAATTATAAAACATATCCAAATCTCACAATGATTGGTCCTCACACTTTTACCATCTTATTGATCTTGTCAATGGATGTTCATTGATAGTATTGAGTCAATCAGACCACATGTCTTGTCCCGACCAGCCAATCAGAGCCTTCCCTGGAGCTGGTGTGACCTTTGATTGGTAGATTAGCTGAGTTTACACATCAGCGTGTAGCAGATCTTTGAGAGTGTTTTGTGCCAGGAATGTATCCGTGCTTCCGCCTCGTGAAAGCAGAGTGAGCCGGTTGCTTTGGCAGCAGAAACAACAGCAACGTCACAGCTGCTTTCTGTCCAGGTGAGTGAGGACCAGATGCTATAGGAGTAGAGCTGGAAGATAGGAATAGCTCTTCATTGTACTCGTAGAGTATGGAAACAATGTGGTCGTCTTGTCAACAGTCTGTATGCAGTTATTTATGCCTATAGATGCATACCATACCAGGCAAGTCTTGTCAAGTCTCAAGTTACTTGTCAGTAACTTGTTAAAGCATATATTTATGCACAAGACAGATTCATGCATTATTTTACCTTATGGAAGCAGCCTTGGCGGAGGTTTCCTTTCTCTTATAGTTTAAAATAATTTAGAAGCAATCCCAACACTCTAGGCTTAAGTATTAAATCTTAAAAGGAGATTAGGCCTGTCACGATAATTAATTTTGTTGGACGATAAATGTTCCTGGAAATTATTGCGATAAACGATAACTTAGCAGCAGGCACTGAATATGGGCCGCCAGCTCTAACCACTGATCCAGTGTTTCTGCCAGACTAGGGCTGAGAGGGTGTCCACCCGAGATACCTCATTCACACCAACGCAACTCCGGTTCAAGCTCCGTGCTAGAGCTTTTCAGGTTCAGAACCGGTTCTTCGGGTTTAGCTCCGGCTCTTTTCACACCGCCCAGAGTCCGACTGGTGCTGCGTTATTGCGTCATCGTTTGCGTCATGACGTAACCGTTTGCGTGCCTGCTTCATAAAGCCAAACCGCGCGGAAACCCCTCACAGCTGCTCACACCAACAACAACAATGACCGATTGTGCTCCAGCGTCCTCTGTACCTCTTCGGAAGACCAGATTCCCAGTAGGTAGCTGGTCTCTTCAGTGGACCACTGCTGCTTGTTAAGTTTCTCCATCGTTGTGTACAAACTGGATAAAATGCAGGCTTTTTGTTGTTGTTCAGGAGTTGATCCCGCCCCTGCCCCCGCCTCGACGTAAGCGTGACGTATACAGTGCTTTTGCTCTAGCCGGACAATTTTTTGGTGCTTGAAATGAACCAGATTCCGGAGCTAAGAGGCTGCTCCGCTGCGGTGTGAACAGGAAAACTGGTGCTTTTCAAGCTCCAGCCCCGAACCGGCCCTGAAACACTGTTGGTGTGAATGAGGTAAGAGAGAGTCACGTGACTTGAATTTTGAATTGAGCCGTCCCTTATAGTAGATATATATATATATCTCTTTACGTTAGTGATGGGAATTATGGCTCTTTTTAGTGAGCCGGATCATTTGGCTCGGCTCACTAACAAGAGAAGCCTCAGTTTCGCCGCTGCGAGGCTCCGACGCTCGCAGTTCACGTGCATGCTCCACCGCTCATTGCGTCCAAATCGTGCACGTTCCGTGTTGTCCTGTGGCACGCACCGTGGGTTCAGTACTCCGAAAAGAATCCCAATAGGCTCCTTTGCCCCTCCAACAGAGGGATGTCCTTTTCCTTTTCGTCATTTCAAGCAACCTTTTTTTTTTTGGACGCCCTCGGCTCGAGTTCAGGCCGTTCCGAGCTGAATAAGGCCGTCAAATGACGGAAAGACGCCCCCCTGGCGGAAACACTGCGCTGAGCTATCTGGCGCTTCAACTCTTCATATTTAATTATCACAGAAAGCGCAATATCAGTTTGAAAAACTTGAAAAATCAAAAAAAGTTTTAAGATGATCTTCCCATTACAAGTGAAACGTTTGAAACAATAGCAAAAGAAAACCACCTTTTTTTAGTTCCATACACTCATACCTGGTCTGGTGTTGGTATGGCCAATAGCTTTTGGTAGCTCATTTTAGCATGGGCCTTAAAACAAACGATACTAAATCATGTGCTGCAGTTACTCTACCTTTGAGCCTTTACTATCATAACAATAGTTAACAATTAACTATCGTGACAATTGATTTCATATAAGTGAACCACTTTACGGTTGCTTCATTATGTAACAATTACACAAATGAGACGAGAAGCAACCAGACCTGTTTTAGAAGGCTTCATCATTACTATTGCCAATGAGACATTTCTGATCATGTAAGTGGTCTCTGAATGCTTTTGTACACATTTCCCATCAGTGAACATTCCTCCCATCAGAGTGAGGAGTAACAGTACCAGACGAGTGCTCCCTTGTAAGGTGAACTGATTGGATTCATTTGATTTCCAAAACTTTGGTGTCATATCAAGGCTGTCCTCTGTGATAACTGACGTCTCTCAGTTTGTATTGTTGACATGGAATCTGGGCCTAAGGTCGTCCTCACCCTCAAGGTTCACATTGTGAATTGTACACGCTGTGTTCAGACTGTGTTTCTAATCTGTTTATTCTTAAACAGCTCTCGCACCTCAACTGTGTGTGTTTGTCACAACACTGAGAAGAACCTGTTCAACAAAAAACGCACACCCTGGGAACGTGACACCAGCTAGACTGGTCCCCAGAGAATCTGTTAATTATATGATATAATTTTACTGCAATGTGAGCATCCGTCATTATTCTACATTAGTAGCTGCAGGACAAAGTACTTGTACTTGAGAGAACGCTGCAAACACACTCCTTTGGTGGTATTTTCAGACATTTTACGATTAACCAAACAAAGGAAAACAAATGAGCCAATTATTCTGTAATGTAAAGAATGCAGCTGTCTAGTTTTGGTTATTTCTCCATAGGACCGATGTCAGTTTTTCCAAATGGTTTGGAAAGGGACAAGCTCAATAAAACAAATGAAAAGAAGATGTTCCATACTTATTCTCACAAGATGTAACATTTGAAATCAAACCACACACTCCTGATGGAGCGAATCAGCTTGAGTCTTTAATTGTTTATAATAATACCAATACAATAATTCCAAAAGCTTTAACTTTAACTTCAAACCAACTTTTCATTGACTTTAAATGATCATTTAACCACTCTATTCCGAAGAGGGTCATTCCAATGTAAACTGTATCCATTGTGTTGGGTTGGCGACAGTTTGATACAAAAATGGATATCGTTAAACATCTGCAGCTAAACCTGAAATGATTTGAATAGCCATTCCAATAGCGAAGTGAACAAGATCAAAATGTGACGTAATACCTCCAAAATAATGAGGTTCCCTTAAACCTTAGCTGTTCTCTGTGATTACAGCTGATTATCACAAATTAGCATGCAGCTAGCAGCTTGAAATAAGCAGATGTACCTGTTGGATATTACTTTCTAAATAACATTGTGTTAGCATTGTTCCAATGAGCACGTTAGCAAGGTCATTTCATAAATCATAGAAATGTTCCATTTTCATTTCGAAGTAATATCAACGGAGGTGCCACTGTATATCTTATTTCTTAATACTGAGGAAACGACTGCATGTATGCTTAATAATTGAATTAGGGCTGCGCTCGCTTGGTGGTTAAAAGTAACACACCTAAAAATGTATAGATGTAATCAGAATACTTAATGTATCTCGGGAAATATTGTGACAGTTGCTCCTTTTCAGAATACAATAACGTAACAATATTTATGACATTAAAGGAAAAGGTGCAATAAAATATTTAACATTTTGATATAATACAAGTATTTATCTAAACATAAGAAGTTAAAATATGCACACTGTTCAATATCTAACAACAATAAATATGTAAAGATTAACAAAGATATGGATTCTGAATTCACAGTTTGAGGGGCTTTTAGCTGCTGATGGTGCAATAAGTCCAAATATCCTAGATCCTAGATTTTATTTAAACAAATGAATGACCGACCTTCTCTCCCTCTCCTCAGGTCCCCTCCTGGCCTGCTGCCCACCACACACACTCCTTCCTCTAACACACACTCTTTACCTCACCTCAACCAGAGCTCTGTGTGTTATCACTACCACTCCAAACACACACTTTTACCTCACCATGCTGGGACAGGAGTTCCTGCGGAAGCTGAACATGCCAGATCTGGATGATGTCAGCCAGTACATCCAGAGCGTCTCCACCCCAGTGCTGGTCAGCGTGGGGGCGGTGGCTGCCGCGACAACATACTACCTGGCAACCCGGCCCATGGCCCTCCCGCCAGTGTGCGACCTCCGCATGCAGTCCGTGGAGGTTCAGGTAGGTTTCACATCGGGTTGTAGTTTCAAATATATAGAAGAAACACAAATCTCTGGCCACCTCTTTTAGGTCCAAATTGCTCAATCTGCTCAGTTTGTAGGTCAACCCTCTGTTTCTGCCCCCAACCACGACCTTAAAAGTGAATATGAATTGTTACCATTAAATCACAGGGTTCACCAAAGACACAGGGTCCCACGATTTAATAAGGTTAGACTTGAGCACTCTTTCGTGCACCAGCCAATCCAAAAATGTAAAACTGAGGTTAATCCCAGATTAAAGATCTTGTCTTCAGCAATTAAAATGTTATGTTCAATTTCTGTTTCATTGTTTCTTGTCTTAAAAGGGCCCTATTATGAATATGATATAAGGTTTCCCCTTTATTGCAGTGTGCTTGTAGGTTTTTGTGCATGTTAATGGTCTGCAAAGGATAAAATACCAAAATTCCCTCCGGGGGAGTTTCTTTTTGATCCTTAAAGTATGTAAACATGTCACAGTAGAGGCACAAAATACAAATATGAACCTCAAAATGAGGTTCATATTGAATGACCGACCTGACTCAACCCTGACTCAACCCTGACTCAAGTGTTTGGATTGTACACCCCTCCCCTTTTCAAAGAGGCAATTATTTAAGTGCTCTCGCTTTGAACAGACAAAAGCCCCAAGAAAACCACTATAGAAAAACTGGTTCAAAACCAACTGGACCAGGTGTTAATTATTAATTTAAGTGCAAAGACTGCCATTGTTTCACAATGATTTCTCCGTCTGCAGATCACAGAGGAAGTCAAGTTTTGTTGTAACCTATATTTTACTCACAAAGAAGCATCTGGTTCAACACATCAGGTCAGGTGACAGCGATAGAAGCTTCGACAGTGACAGAGACCCCCCCCCAACAAGCCATTTAGTCACTAGCAAACAACCACTGCTTTTATGACACATGACGTATTTTATGTCGTAGAACAAAAGGTGAACATTTATTTTCTTGTGCAGACCTTATTTCAGGAATCTGAACAAAACCTTGACTTTTAGACGAGGAAGCAGAAGTGCGAAAGAAATAACTAATGTCCTGGTAATGTCCTGCACCACTCTATTGGGAAACAATCTGACACTGCACTAAACTGTAATAACAACACTAAAATAATTGAAACTTTATGTGAATGATATTTCCAAGCGATAATTAAGAGACTAGAATTGATGTTTGAATGAATGATTAAATAAATATCTGTTGGATCAATCTTAGATTACATAGATTTGTTTTATCAGGGTGGAGAGTTGGCACGCCGATCGGTGCTGCTGAAAGGAGACGCTAACATCACACACTTCTACGATGACGCCACAACAATGTACGAGTGCTTCCTCAGAGGCGTCAGAGTCTCCAGTAAGTCACAAGATTTCCTTCCGATATTATTGCACGCTAACCTAGTCATTGCAAATATACTGACAAAACGCTGCACATGTTTTGTCAGGTTGGTGAAGATTGTTTCCTCATTTGCATGTGATTTGGCACGTTTGCATTTTTATATTTGCATTGTTTTTGAAACTGCAGCGCATTTCTCCTAATGAAGTGTTATGGGCCGTTGTAACACGCTTGCCCCTGTAGGCCACCGTAAAGATCAGCAGACGTACTGTCACGAAGGTAAATTCGTTACTATGGACTGACGGCTTCGGGCCTTGTAATATTGCACATGTGGGTTTGCACTTTATGAAACAACTTCCCTTTGCACAAAAATAATGTCACTCAGCACTTTAGTAGTGAGCAGTTTGCACTTTAATAGCTTGATTGCACAGTACAGTTTGGCATTGCATATTTGCACATTTTTACATAATTTATACTAATTATTGATATAGTATTTATTAAATGATTAAACCGTATTAATTGGAATGTCGTCTGGCAGATTCTGGTCGGGTCCTCGGCTCCACCTGAAAAGATAGGGGGGTTAGCGAGAGCGCCGAAAGGGTTTATGCTGGTGTAAGAATGACAGCGGTTGAGATTAATCAGTGTGCAAATAATATGTTTGAGCGTGTATATATCATGACGTATTGACCAGTTGTTGAACCAGGGACCCTGCGGTTGTGAGTCAACTACTTTCCAGCTGAGCCGCAGCACACACACTGATTCTGACTGAAAACACTGTATACTACTTATTCCTGTATTTATGCTTTTATTTATTTATACTTATGACATGTTCCGACCTCTATATAAGTGAGGGTCTGAGCTCTCTTAATTCCATCGTGTCACCGCCGGGCCCGGGTACGGGAGGGGTAACACCGTTCTTATACATCCATGGGTAATATGAGCATTGTGGTTCAACTGATCTAAAGTCACGTGGTATCAACAGGCAGCGAGGCTTCGTATGTCATCGGTGACGTCACTGGCCAAAAACGATACAAGCCTCGATACAAGCTTCACAAAAAGCTTCGGGGATTACTCGACACACGCTCCGAAGCCTCGGCGCAATACGTAACATCACTAATAGATACAACAAAGACAATAAAATCACAACATAGACAATCCAAATGACACAAATAATAAAGTTGAGACTTTCGGTTCTATTTGACAAGTAATAAACACTTCATAAAGAGTTCAGTAATTGCTTGCACAAGAGATGCAAGGTCCGGGATATCTTCATCCGAAATGGTTATTTAGAGGTTTTCCAACTCTCTCCCCTGAAATGAGAGAGTTGGATTGCGTTTGATGCTGTTTTTCTATGTTAACCTTACAGTGCCACCACTATCACTATTGTTCCGTTTGTGTCAGCAGCAGGAGAGTACAGCATGCATGTGTGATAAGAGGGTGTTTTAATATATACAAATCCCCCCCCCCCCCCCCCCTCTGTCTCTCCAGATAACGGCCCATTCCTGGGCTCCAGGAAACCCAAACAGGCGTATGAGTGGATGTCCTACAGAGAGGTCAGAGTCACCGTGAGCAGCTCAGCTCGTAAAACATTAAAGCTGTAAGGGGTGCAGGCTAACAAACAGTGATGACACACAGTCAGGGGGGGGGGGGGGGGGTTAAAGCTAGTGGCAGGTGGTGCAAATATGACCTGCAGGTATTTATGTTTACATTTAGTGTCTTAATAGTTGTGTGGTAAATGCTATTGAATGGCATTATTGGATATGTGGGATCTAGTGGGTTTTTTGTTTGACCCTCACAAGGCAGGGTTTTTCCTACGTCATAGATTTAGTTTATTTCAAAAGAAAAACATCTATATTTTTCCAGGTGAATTTTTGTAGGCTCCATATTCAACTCTACAGTCATACCAACATAACCAACTCTCCATTGTTTTATTTTAAACAAGGTTTTATAATATTTGAAAAGAAAAGTTCATTATAATATGCAATACATAATCTATTTCTATGAGCTTTTGGTGACCTAAAAGTGACTACAACATTTAAAATGCGTATCCTATTTTATTCTTTATTTGTTTTATTAAACATTTGTACTTAAATTTTTATTTATTTTTATTTCGTGTTGTTATTACATCTAATTAACATCTTAATATTTGTAGTATTTCTATGAGGTGATAGTGACTTTAAAGTAACATATTTAAAAATGTGTTTCCTTTGACAGTACTAGATAACTATCATAATTTGTTGAACAGTAAGGAGCTTGTTTTCTATTATTTCTGGTCAAACATACATTTAACTTGACTGATTAACATTGTAAAATATGAATGGAACATTCCAGCACCACCTGAGTGAACAACGGTTGTAAAACCGGCAGCCAGTTCAATTTGACGTGTGTGTGTTTCCTTGTTTTAGGTAATGGAGCGATCAGAGAATTTGGGATCCGCGTTTCTTCACAAAGGACACTCCAAGACGACAGACCCCCACATTGGCATCTTCTCTCAGAACAGACCCGAGGTACCCTGAGGGCCTATTTAAAGGGCAGCTCATTTGCATCAAAATCACACTCCTTCTCTGAGTCATGACTCAGTAACCTCGGTAAAATGATCCGACACATAGACACTCGTGGATATTTTTAGTTTCAGTGTGACTTACGTTTTCCCAGGTCATCATTATTCCAGATGTCTATAAGAGTGCTGCTGGAATGTTAAAACCCGGAAGTGAGTTAGCCTTGTAGCACTCCTGGTTCCCTCGTCCCACCTCAAATGTTTTTTGAAAGTGTTTTTGGATAGATGTCTTATCAAGGTCTGTGGTTAACAAAAGCTAAAGGAATTTTCACATTTTGTTCTACAAAAGTAGAACACTGAAGCTTCTCTGTGTCCTAAAAAACATCAGTTACTAAAGAGTAACTTAATGAGACCAGTAAACGTACCACTCTATTGCGAATAATCTTCAAAATTTCCTTTAAGACATCAGAAAACTCTTTTCTTTTTCAATAGTCTCAAAGGAAGTCAACAAACAAGAACTGCTGAACACTAATTTAGCATACTTTTCAGTGCTATTTTTCCAAAATATTAAAATTAGAAGCAAACATTTCTAGGCCACAGTGTAAGTCACTGAACCCATAGTATCATTTTATATCCTGGGTACATCTTTCAAAGCATTAGGGGAACTGTGGTTCCTGAACTTAAAGCATGGTTATCCTCCAAATAGAGTGGTGCAGGAATGAGACCTTAAACCCCGCAAACTTTACAACTTCCCTCGTCTAAATGTGAGCTTATCAAAACATGTGGGGAAATAGAAATACCATTTGTTTTTTGTCGAGGGAGCCCTTGCGCTGCTAACCTCCAGGTCGACCTACAAAATACGTAATCCCTGCACCACTCTAGAAGTAAAATAGGATGACAACATTATTAATTTTAACTTTTAAATAACTATGGTTCTTATATGCTTGAACTTTTTTCTCTATGCATTCATTACCTTTTAATGAAGACATATGGTAGAACTCGCAATCAGACACACATTGACATTTTGTGATGTCTGGCTGTTAGAATCAAGCACAAAATGTATCCTTTAGTCCAGGGATCACCAACTACATTTGTCCAAGGGCCAAAATGTATCCAATAGACACTATCGCGGGCCAGCGGGGTGGGGGGGGGGGGGGGACTCTTCACGCTAACGAAGGATCACTTCTAGGCAGGGTTGGGAGGGTTACTTTGTAAATGTAATCAGTTACTGATTACTGAATACATGCTCTGAAAGTAATCAGAATACAGTTACAGTTACGTGTCTTAAAAAAGTAACGTGTTCAGGTTACATGTAGAATACTTTTGGAATACTTTCTTTTTCCATAACAGATGGGTATGTTTTAATAAACAGGAGACACTTGTGTTACTGTTTTAATGGCTTATCAAGAACTCAAACACAACATCTTGGTGTCATTCTGGACAGCTCCCTCTCATATGCACCCCACATAAAAAACATCACCCGGACTGCATTCTCCTACTGTAAACCTTTCCTTAGAATATGTTATGAATTGTAAGGTGTTCTTGGGTGCTTTGAAAGGCGCCCCTAAATAGAATGAATTATCATTATTATTATTATTATTATTATTATTATCTGAAACGATGTAATAACTTTTAAAACTTGTTCCAGTCACTTGCTCCATGCATTCAGCAGCAGCAGGCCATTCACTTTGATTTTATCCCGTTATAAATGTCATAATTTCGACAATAAAGAAATGCTACATCAACGTTATCTTGCACATTTTATCTAACCATCTCCGTTTCTAACTTTCAATATATTTTAAAAGAGATCTCTCTCTCTCATCTGCGTGCGGGGGGCGGGGCCTCACAGACACGCTGCATCTCTCTCGCTCACAGACACGCTGCACAGCCCTGCAGCGTGTCTGTGAGCGAGAGAGAAATGCTGCATTTCTCTCTCGCTCACAGACATGCTTGCAGCGCTGTGCAGTGTGCACACAGTTCTGCCGGTAATGAATATTACATTTTGTGAGGAAACTTTTCCACCAATAATTCCAATAAGTATTCCAAAATGTATTCACTTCAGGTTTACGAAAGTAACTGTAATCAGATTACTTGTTTTTCAAATGTAACGCCAGCTGAATACAGTTAGCCTACTTGATTTTTGTATTCTGATTACGTAACGCCGTTACATATATTCCGTTACAACCCAACCCTGCTTCTAGGCTACTGTCCCGCAGCTCCTGCCTCTCTGTTGGACTCTGTCGCAGCGGGGCTGCTGCTGTGGTGCGGAGTACACAAAGCAGACTCTTCACAACGAAGGCTCACTTTTTCTTTTTCAAGGAAGGGAAGGTTTCGCAGTACGCAGTCTACAGTCCCGCAGCTGCTGCCTCTCTGTTGGACTCCGGTACTGCACCTTACTCACGAGACTTTGTAAAAATAAAAATGTGTGGGGGGCGAACGCAGTAACCACTCCGCCAACGCCACAGTCACCCCGTCGTGCGGGCCGGATGAGAATGTCTGGCGGGCCGGATGTGGCCCGCGGGCCGCCAGTTGGTGGTCACTGCTTTAGTCTAACATAGTAAAGTATTTATGATATCAAACATGTGATAGTTACTGCATTCACCACTTAGTGCATACTGTCTATTTATTATGTTTTCAGTGTTTGACTTGCTATTTTTTTCACAAGTCATGGGTTACTCTGTAATGTGTGTGTGTGTGTGTGTGTGTGTGTGTGTGTGTGTGTGTGTGTGTGTGTGTGTGTGTGTGTGTGTGTGTGTGTGTGTGTGTGTGTGTTGTGTGTGTGTGTGTGTGTGTGTGTGTGTGTGTGTGTGTGTGTGTGTGTGTGTGTGTGTGTGTGTGTGTGTGTGTGTGTGTGTGTGTGTGTGTGTGTGTGTGTGTGTGTGTGTGTGTGTGTGTGTGTGTGTGTGTGTGTGTGTGTGTGTGTGTGTGTGTGTGTGTGTGTGTGTGTGTGTGTGTGTGTGTGTGTGTGTAGTGGACCATCAGTGAGCTGGCGTGTTACACCTATTCTCTGGTGTCAGTCCCTCTGTATGACACACTGGGCACAGAAGCCATCCTCTACATCGTAGACAAAGGTAAGATACATACATACACTTTATTGCTATTAGACCACTGTTTGTAATGTAAAATACCTTTTATATATTGTAGTCCAATGTGCACATTTTACCCTAACTTCTTATGTTTATAAAAATATTGTGTGTGTGCGTGTGTAGCTTCCATCTCGACCGTTTTGTGTGACGTGGCAGAGAAAGTGGAGCTGGTGCTGGACTGTGTTAAGGACAGGACCCACTCAGTGAAGACCATCGTCCTGATGGGGGCCCCCAGTGCTGATCTGGTCAGCAGGGGCCAGCAGGCGGGGGTCCACATCATCAGCCTGCAGGAGATGGAGGTCAGCAGACAGCTCACTCTTTATTCCTTCTAAGTATTCAATTATTGATTTATGAAAAATGTTCTCTTTTATGATGTTGTTTGGACATTATTTTAGTTTACTTCCCCTGTCTGTCTTTTTTTCTAGATATTTTTGGTTTCTCCCTTTTTTCGGTGTCATTGTAGTTTTATCTTTTTTTGTCGTTTTGGTGCTTTACGTACTATCTTCCTTTTGTGTAATACAATTTCTCATTTAAATTAACTTAATTAATTGTATTCTTGTTTGTTTTCTTGTTCTGTTGTCCCTATCTTAGTTAGATTTAGATTTTCATTATTATTGTACTGTTTTTTTTTCACTCGTTTTTTCTGTCACTTTATTCCTTCAACAATTGCTTCATTGATGTTCTTTTCTCCTGTTGCTCAGGCTATTGGAAAGGCTAACCATCGCCAACCAATGGTGAGTACACTGTCCTGTAGATGACCGATCAGCAGTGAATACTTATGATGACGATGATGTTGTGTGTTATTATGGGGCCCTGTTTGACCCACTGCTCTCCCTGCAGCCTCCACGACCTGAGGACATGGCTCTCATCTGCTTCACCAGTGGAACAACAGGTGACACACACACACACACAATGTAATATCCATGACTGCCTGAAGTCCTACTGTCCACATACACTGACAGTGATCTCTAGTGTGTGTGTGTGTGTGTGTGTGTGTGTGTGTGTGTGTGTGTGTGTGTGTGTGTGTGTGTGTGTGTGTGTGTGTGTGTGTGTGTGTGTGTGTGTGTGTGTGTGTGTGTGTGTGTGTGTGTGTGTGTGTGTGTGTGTGTGTGTGTGTGTGTGTGTGTGTGTGTGTGTGTGTGTGTGTGTGTGTGTGTGTGTGTGTGTGTGTGTGTGTGTGTGTGTGTGTGGTGTGTGTGTGTGTGTGTGTGTGTGTGTGTGTGTGTGTGTGTGTGTGTGTGTGTGTGTGTGTGTGTGTGTGTGTGTGTGTGTGTGTGTGTGTGTGTGTGTGGTGTGTGTGTGTGTGTGTGTGTGTGTGTGTGTGTGTGTGTGTGTGTGTGTGTGTGTGTGTGTGTGTGTGTGTGTGTGTGTGTGTGTGTGCAGGAAACCCAAAGGGAGCGATGTTGACTCACAGGAATGTCGTGTCCAACTGCTCGGCCTTCATCAAAACTACAGAGGTGAGGCGCTGATGTGATATCATCCATTACTATTCTGTTATCCTCATCTCCTTCTCCACCACCTCCTTTTATCCTATACCTCCTTATTTTCTTCTCTCCCTCCTCTTTCCCTCCCCTACCTCCTTCTTTCCTTCTCTACTTCATTTTTTCTTCTCCTTCAAAAAGATTTTTAAAATCATCCTCTACATCAGATAGAAACACAGTTGTAGAGCGCAAAACCTTTCCACCAAAAAATGGCGGACACTGCACCACGAAGCTCGGTTGCTCCTGTCTTTAGCCGGTCTTTCAGCCGGTCTCGGGTAAAACCTGAGATCTACACTACGGTTGACGGTAAAGTTATTGTGGAGGATGAGCTTCTTAACTTCCTTGCTGTAAAAATTAAGACATTAAGCCAGGATGAGATCGTCCTGTTGGCTGCAAACACGTTTGATTCTGAGTGGATAGAATCCTCGAAGAAAGTATTGTTTGATCTTTGCCCAACTACACAGCGGAACGTTTCCCATAAAGGGGAAAAGAAAGACATCAACAATATAAAAAGTTGCCTTAAAGTAATGAACGAGTGTGGAGAAAACACTCCCAGATTTGTTTCTTATTACTTGGATGAACTCCCGCCGGTGGCATTTACTAACATGGATGTCTCAAGCCTACTTGGGAGAATGGAACAGCTGTGCTCTGAGGTCTGCTCTATGAAGCACGCAATGCAGCTACAGGCTGATGTAAGCGAAGATCTTCGTGCTACACAGTGGAGATCAATCGCCACGTGTGTGCACAAGAGCGCTCCACTGACCTGACACGGGGCCTTGATGGCTCAGATGCGGCGGCGGTGGACGGGGCCCGCCTGGACGGCACAGCACTGGGGGCAGCACAGGCAGGAGCCTCAAACTTGGGGTTCGGAGTGAGGGCTGCGGCGGGGGCCTCTGCTCTGAATGTGGAGAGGGCTACAACAATGGATAGTCCCAGTGGATTAACGTTTTTGCCAGGCTCTCCAAAGTGGAGTCATGTTGTGAAAAAAGGCCGACGTCATGCCTCAGAGAAGGCTGCTGATAAACCAAGATTGCGCACTGTTGCTCCCGAGCGGAAAAATAAATCCGGTAACGTGCCTATTGTTGGCACCGGAGCTGCGGGCAACATCAAAGTGATCAGGACTAAGCTGGTGAGTGTTTTTGCTTTCAAGTTCTCACCAGACCTAGATGCTGAAACTTTGTCTGTGTATCTTAAGGAAAAACTTGGCCGTGAGGTTGTCTGTTGCCAAAAAATTGGCACTATACACGGTAGATACGGTTAATTTAAAGTATCTGCTGAATGCAATGAGGTCAGCGAAATGTACAATCCGGAGATCTGGCCAGAAGGGGCATTTGTCCGGCGATATTATGAGCGAGAGTTATCGGCTCAAACACTGCACCTACTGCGGGGGGAATGAGTGTGCCTGCTGGTGCTATGGGCACTCACTTGTCTCGCTAAATGACTATTCGGGTCTTGTCGTACAACTATCGTGGCCTTCGTATGGGCCAGAGCGCAGGGGATAAAGCTCGCCGCATTGTAGTTGACCACCTTCTGGAGAACTGCGACATACTATGTATGCAAGAGACATTTTTAGCGAAGCAAGACTTGGAAAAACTGAACTCTTTCAATGATAATTTCCATGGGGCTGGGGAGTCTACTACTGACTTTGGCATGGGAATAGTCAGAGGAAGGATATCAGGGGGTGTGGCTATCCTGTGGAATAAGAGCCTTGATTCATCAATAAATGTGGTTAGGCTCTGTGCCGACTGGTGCATTGCAATACAGTTTACTCACAATGACAAGGAATTTATTATTCTAAATGTGTATACACCCTATGAATGTCATCAGAATGAGGATGAATATCTAAATAAGCTTGCTTTCATTAATTCCTTTATTCAAAGCAATACTTCTTCTTGTGTGTATGCCATTGGGGATATGAATGCAGATATCTCAGACAGGAACTCATTATTTGCCAAGCATATTGCTCAGTTCTGTAACGATAACAATTTTATATTGTCAAGCAAGGTGCTTTTGCCTGCAGATAGTTATACCTACATTAGCGAGGCCTGGCATACTACGTCATGGCTTGATCATTGTATTAGTACAGCTGATGCGCATGCTTCACTTGAGTGTATGAGCATTCTGTATGGGACAGCAACGACTGATCATATACCTGTTGCTATGTCAATAAATGTCGAACATCTACCTGGGCTAACCAGAAATGTAAATAGTGCTCAAACAGAAAAACTAGACTGGTCAACCCTTACAAAGGAAGACATTACATCCTATTATGCTCAGACGGATACTAATATTCATCTACCTAGAGATGCAATTATGTGTAGTGATGTTAATTGTAAGGATGCAAAGCATAGTAGTGATATCTGCTCCATGTACAATGATATAGTAAGTGCTCTGTATGAAGGCAGTAAGCCTTACTACAAAAGTAACAATACGACTCATAACATCCGGCCTGGCTGGAATAGGTATGTAGCTGAGTATCATGCTGAAGCCTGTGAAGCCACTAAATCATGGGCTATGGCAGGCAGACCCAGACAAGGGTCTGTATTTGAGTACAAGAAGCTTACTAATGCAAGATACAAGTATGCTATTCGCTTCATCTGTAAAAAATGAGCAAGCCATGAGGGCCGATTCCATGGCTAAGAAGCTGCTAAGTAACAATGTTATGGATTTTTGGAAAGAAGTGAGGGCTATTAATAAATGCAAAATATCTCTACCATGCACTGTTGACGGAATATCCGGAACAGACAACATTGTGGAGTTATGGCGACAGCATTATAGTACCTTATTCAACTGTGTCCAAAGTGAACTGTATAGGGTAGATGATATTGATAACAATGAGTCAATGGTGATAATGCCACATGAGGTGTGCCAAGCTATAAACAAGCTGTCGGACAACAAAGCCAGTGGTGTAGATCATATTTCTGCTGAACATCTTAAATATGCCAGTGTAAAGATAGCTCCGCTTCTTTCTGCTTTACTGCCTTTATGAGTCATGGCTTGTTACCAGACTCAATGTTGTCTGTTCTGTTGGTGCCAGTTATTAAGGACAAAGCCGGTAAAGTGGGAAGCCTAGATAACTATAGGCCCATAGCATTAGCCAGCATATTGTCAAAAGTCCTAGAAAGAATTCTGCTGGACAGATTAGATGACTTTATTAACTCAACAGATAACCAGTTTGGCTTTAAGGCTAAACATGGCACTGACTTGTGTATATACGCCTTAAAGGAAATTGTCAACAAATATAGAGGTAATAACTCATCAGTTCTTATGTGTTTCATTGATGCTTCTAAAGCCTTTGATCGTGTTAATCATAGGAAGTTATTTGTTAAACTGAGTCAAAGAGGCCCAAATACATTGTGAGAATTCTGGTCTACTGGTATGGCCACCAGACTATGCAAGTCAAATGGGGCAATAGGATCTCAGCCCCATTTGGGGTTAGCAATGGTGTCAGACAAGGTGGAATTATGTCCCCAGTTCTTTTTAACCTCTATATTGATGATCTGTCCAAGCAACTGAGAGCCTGTAATACTGGATGCATGATTGGTAGTACTCTAGTGAACCATATTATGTATGCAGATGATCTTGTTGTGCTGAGTCCATCTAGCGCTGGTCTTCAGCAGCTTCTTGCTGTTTGCTCTGTGTATGGTGTGGAACATGATATCAAATACAACGCCACAGTAAGAGTGCTGTCATGATCTTTAGAACCAAAGAGGATAAATGTCTTAAATTTCCTGATTTTAAATTGTCTGATATTAATCTTAGTGTCTGTAATAAGTTAAAATATCTTGGACACTTTATTACAGAACAAATGACAGATGATGAAGATATTTATAGGCAATGCCGCAAGATGTATGCACAAGCAAACATTTTCCTACGTAAGTTTGGTGCATGTACAGATGGAGTGAAGATGTCTCTGTTCAGAGCATATTGCACTCCGCTCTATACTGCACATTTGTGGTCAAACTACAGAAAAGCAAGTTTACGGAAACTTCAAGTAGCTTATAATGATGCCATGAGAATATTGCTGAGGAGACCTCGATGGTCTAGTGCAAGTGAAATGTTTGTGGCTGCAGGAGTGTGTGCACAAGAGCGCTCCACTGACCTGACACGGGGCCTTGATGGCTCAGATGCGGCGGCGGTGGACGGGGCCCGCCTGGACGGCACAGCACTCTA
Source organism: Harpagifer antarcticus (assembly GCA_902827135.1). Lineage (NCBI taxonomy): Eukaryota > Metazoa > Chordata > Actinopteri > Perciformes > Harpagiferidae > Harpagifer > Harpagifer antarcticus. The sequence continues at coordinate 171,408 of CADEHL010001042.1, read as the reverse complement.
CAAGCTGTTTTAAGAAATCTTATGTATAAATGTATTTGCCGGCTTAATGACTCTGATAATGAAATCCTCTTGGCCTTATCGAACATAAGGTATAGCACTACACGCTACCAATCACAGCTGTGGAGACATTGGTATAGTTGTCTCTTTGTAGGACACTGATTTAAATTATTCTTAAACTATGAATTCTTTTTATGCTGTGTATGTAATTTATTATATGTAATGCCTTGTCTTTTATCTATGTAATGTCTTGTCTTTTATCTGGGCCCTGAGTCTGTAATAAAGTTTTCATTCATTCATTCTTCCTCCTCCTTTTCTCCTCTACCTCCCTTTTCTTTTTTTACATCCCCCTTTCCCCCCTTACTTAATTTCTAATTAAACCTCCTTTTCTCTCCTACTTCATTCTGTTCTTCTCTACTTTGACTGTTTTTCTCATGAACCTCCTATTTTCTCCATAGCTTCTTCTCTACCTCGTCCACTACTCTTATACCTCTGCCGTTTGTTCTTTAATCCCATATCTCATTATTTCCTTCTCTGACTGTACATCCTCCTTCCCATTTATTTTCTGCCTTATTATAACTAACTAACCCAATAACTAACAATGCTGATATTTCTCCTGTACTACAACAGAGTTACTGAGGAGTAAAGCAAAGGAGAAAACAGTATATTAAATCTACAATTTAAAACATGAAGTTATATTTTGGAGATAATGGTCAGTTTCTGTAAAATGTTGTTCATTGCCAGATTTAACTGATTTAACTGTCTTGGTCCCGCCCGTTGTATCAACCTTTTTCAACCCTCAGTTGATGAGGATCCAGCAGTGCCACCATCATATTCTAAAGGAAGAACTAATGATAAAGGTTATAAATCTTAGTTTGCAGAGCGAGGACCGTTATAACCTCTTCCCTCTTTTCTCCAGTCTAACGCTCAGACCACCTCAGAGGATGTCCTGCTGTCTTTTCTGCCTCTGGCCCACATGTTTGAGAGAGTGGTGGAGGTACAAACATGAACACTGACTGATCTCCTTCCTGTCTGTGTGTTGGTGTGTTTCCCTGTCCGTTTGTCCCATCCCCTGCTGTGTGTGTGTCTGTATTCCTGTGTGTGTGTTTAGGTGTGTGCTCCAATTTCTCACAGTGATGTCCATATTTCCTTCCTGCCCCTGGCTCATATGTTCGAGAGAGTAGTCCAGGTATTGTATTTTCCCTTAGTTCCTATAGTCACCCTTTGTTGAATATTTCTGTGTTTGTGTCCCTTTCTTTTTTCTTTTACTTTATGGTGACTTTTAACTTTTCCCTTCTGTATCTTTTGTAAATTGCTGGCAGGGAGTGATGATAGTGCACGGAGCCAGGATCGGCTTTTTCCAGGGAGATATCCGTCTGCTGTCAGATGACCTGAACACACTCAAGCCCACTGTGTTCCCTGTGGTGCCCCGACTCCTCAACAGAATGTATGATAAGGTAGGTGGGAAAAACGGTGATGAATAGCCTCTTAGGCGGTGTTTACACGATAACGTAAACGGTTGTATCCGCAACTTTTATCTTTCGTTTAGCCCGTTCGACCACACAAGGCCGTAACGGAAACGCGGAAACGGACCCCGCAAACGATAATGGGTCCAAAGGTGGATAGATCTGTGGACGGAAAGCTCTGGGGGGGCAAACGGCTTCGTGTTTACGCCCTATACGATCATTTTCCTAATAACGATTAGCCATAGCCCCACCTCTCCCCACCTCTGCTGCTCACTGCTGTAGCATGGTCAGTAGCTACTGTCAGTAGCTACTGCTACTGACCATGCTACAGATGTTAGTGCACAATCTACAGCTCCTCTACCACAACCATCAGCAACAAGTGGACATAGAGAATTACATGAACTACATGTTGCTAAATCCACCGCGGGGCATAAACAGAAGGGCAACCGTGGCAACCATGCTCGGGGTCTTCTTCGCTGCTTTTGGTGTATTTTGTGGCGAAAGTACAGCGCCACTTACAGGCCCGGCATATGTACTACAGCATCTCCAACGCTTTCGAGCCGTCTCCAGCGGAAATACAGCGCCACTTAGAGGCCCGGCATATGTACTACAGCGTTTCCAGTGGTCTCGTGTGAACGGACACGTTAAATGAGCCGAATGCGTGTAAACGGAAGACTTTTTTTTAAACGAATTTGGTGCGCAAACGTAAACGTTCCCGTGTAAATGGGGTCTTAAAAGGAGTTGAGGCACTGCAGTTTCTCCTGATCCTGCTCATATTAAAGGGGCCCTATTATTCTCATGTTCAGGTTCATATTAGTATTTAGTGTCTCTACTGTGACATGTCTCCATGCTTTAATGTGCAAAAAGCTCTTTATTTTTGTCATACTGCCTGTGCTGCAGCACCTCTTTTCACCCTCTGTCTGAAACCAGAGCCCAGTCTGCTCTGATTGGTTAGCAGGCCGGCTCTGTTGTGATTGGTCAACCGCTTAGAGATGTCCCGCCCTTTAGACTATCACGTACAATGTGTCGGAGCGCTATCCAATAGAAGTGCGAGTGTTATATAGTGATGTCACTCTGTCGCAGAAGGAGAAACTCCATCTGCAGGGAACACAGGGATTTTGCAGACCCTTTAAATGCACCAAAACCTATAGAATACACTACAGGGAAGGGAAAAGTCCTACTCATGTCCTGTCATGACATAGTTGAATAACACACCAAAGTTACAGCAAAATTGGTGAAATACATTCAGTGGAAATAAAAACCCAAAATATTACCATTATGTGAGGAAAGCAACTCTCAGGGGCCGCATAACAGCTACAGAGTTATTGAGGTGTTTATTTGTGAAAAATATAGAGTTATGTATACAATCAATGGCTGTCTACCGTAATACACCCATAGATCAGATGAACAGTAATTTAAATAGCTGGAGGACACACTCACACAGATTATTTGCTTTATAGTTAAATAATGACCATCATTAAAGATGATAATAGTAATGTTGTGTGTGTCTGTGTGTAGATCTTCGGGCAGGCTAACACCTCCCTGAAGCGCTGGCTGCTGGGGTTCGCCTACAGGAGGAAGGAGTCTGAGATCAAGAGAGGCATCGTGAGGAGAGACAGCATCTGGGATCGACTCATCTTCGGGAAGGTTCAGGTACAGAGCAGCCCAGACACAACTCTGAACCTCACTGTAGAGTTCAGTGCTATGTGTCCAGTAATGTGTTTCACTAGGGTTCGTTGACAGGTAAAATTACTTTGATTCAGTGGAACAGTTATTTTAATGTGCATAAAAAGGCACAGACAACTCCAGCTGTCTTTTTGCCTTTTGAAGTAAAGTAGTAACTTTTATTTTACCCAAAGCTTGAAAGACCCCAATGATTTTGTTTTTGGCCATATGTTCCAGCAACATCTTTTTCTTCTGTTAATCCCTACCTTCTATTAAAATGTTTGTCAGTAAATGGTTACATAAACAATTTGGGGGTGACAATAACCCAAACAACCAAATAAAAGTTTCTCCCAGAAAGACAGTCAGGTATTATAAGGCATTGCATTAATATCAAAGTGATCTGTATACGTTAACGAAAGAAAATCAGAGATTTTAAACGGTGAGGGGGGTAGACATGATGTGCGGTTGTTGATGTTGTCTTTTGTGTTGTGCTGCCCCCTACAGGCCAGCCTCGGAGGCCGTGTGCGTCTCATGCTGACAGGAGCTGCTCCCATCTCCCCCACGGTCCTCACCTTCCTCAGAGCTGCTATAGGCTGCCAGGTAATAAACACCAGCTCACTGTGTTCTACATTGTTCCGTCTCTTTATATCACATCACATGTCCTGGAATTCTGTAGAATACCCAGGTAATATAAAACAATCTGAAGTTAACTATTAAATCATTACATTTCATGACATTTCCTTTTCTATATTCCTGTCTGTTTAACATAACATAATCATGTGTTTGTATAGCAGCAGCCACAGTAGGAATAGTAGTAATAATCATGTGTGTGTATAACCAGGGGTGCACATAACCTTCTCAGTGAGGTACTCAGATGAGTACCTGGAGTCAGTGTTTGGTACTCCAACTTCTGGCTCCACTCAAAGTTATTTGATGAAGCCCTCTGTATCGTGAACATCAACGGGGGGGGGGGGGGGGGGGTACAGACCGACGTTAACAGCAGCCCTGTCTGTGCACTCTGTCGTCCCGTGATCTAACCGCCTTCTGGAAAAGCTTCACAAGTACGTCGGTACGCAAATGCGCTTTGTGACACAAGTGACGGTACGCATTTCAGATGTGCACCCCTGTGTATAACAGTCGTAGTAATAATAATAACATAATCATGTGTGTAGTAATAGTAACATGATAATGATAAAAACATAATCATGTGTTTGTACAGCATAAGCAGTAATGATACAAAAAATTATGAAATTATTAACAATAATAACATAATTGTGTTTTGTATAGCATTCATTACATAATTAATTTTGTATAATCTTTTTAAATAATAATAATACAAAAACATTATTATTGTTTAATTTTAATTAGATTTTTTCAATGTAATAATCATGTTTTGTTCCTGTCTGTCTCAGCTCTATGAAGGCTATGGACAGACAGAGTGTACTGCTGGATGCACCTTGACCATGCCCGGGGAGTACAATGCAGGTAATGAATAACACATGTGCATTTAGTTGGCTATTTCTTTTATTAAGTCTCAGTCCAGTTTTAAATGTCATTATTTTGATCCTATTATGTCAAACTTAGCCTTTTTTTGTGATCAAGTTTTATTTGACTCAAAGTCTGGGTATTTTGTTATTATCGTAGTCAAAGAAAGGCGTGAATATTTTAGTTTTAGTCAATGAAAACAGTTTTAGTCAACAAACTATTTTTCACATTCTTATTCAAGCTAGTCTTGCCAAAATATGTTTCTTTGTTCTCATCTTAGCTTGTTCTGATTAGGACTTCACCAATTGTCAATCATATTAAACTCCTTCTTTTCTGTTAACAAAAGAGAAATACTGCTTTTATTTTAAAGTCATACATTTTTTCTGTTGCGTCTGTTTTAGTGGTGGAAGAAAAGGGGTTGAATAACATTTTCAGTCATAGTTGATGTTATTGAAACCAACACTATGAATAAGAGGGCTGCTTTACTTGCCTTTGTGTGTATGACGTAGCACTGTAAAAGATGAATTGATATCTGAGCTTTACAATAACTTAACCTTAACCTTAATACTTAACTATGTAACATTGCCCTGCAGGTCACGTTGGAGCTCCTCTGCCCTGTAACTCCCTCAAACTGGTGGATGTGTCTGAGATGAACTACTTGGCTGTAAACGGGGAGGGAGAGGTGAAACAAAAAGACAACAACTCTGTCTTTTATATATATTTTATGATAAAGTACTTCATGTATAAGTTTGTGCTTGTTTCTAGGTGTGTGTGAAGGGCCCTAACGTGTTCCAGGGCTACCTGAAAGACCCAGAGAAGACGGCAGAGGCTATCGATGCAGATGGATGGCTGCACACCGGAGACGTTGGAAAATGGCTTCCTGTAGGTTCAGTAATACAGTTTGAATTCAACCTCAAACTTCTGTATCTCTAACAGCCTGCAGACATTTGATCAGATGTCCTTGTGTGTGTTGACAGAATGGCACGCTGAAGATCGTGGACAGGAAGAAGCACATCTTTAAGCTGGCCCAGGGGGAGTACATCGCTCCTGAGAAGATAGAGAATGTGTACATGAGGAGCGATGCAGTGGCACAGGTGTTCGTGCACGGAGACAGTCTGCAGGTAGGTGGAGGACATGCTGCAGTGTTATGAGCTGTTATACTGCCATTAGCAAAATCCTCGGCTCAATCAATCAATCAAATGTTATTTTTACATCCCAATATCACAAAATAAACATTTCTCTTACAGTGGTTACACAGCATCAACACCCTGGAAAGACATCTCAAAATGGAAAAACCTCAGGAAGAGCAACATAGGAGGGATCCCTCTATAATAGTTGTAATATATGTCGTCTGTATGGATTTAAAAACATGATAACACAGACAGATTGACAAAAACGATAATGTGGAAAAAATGTAAAATGAATCCAAACACGTAGGGGATAATGCCCCTGGATTCTGAGTTAATAACATGCAGTTATGTACATGCAGGGAAAGAGAAACATCTTAGCCTGTAGCAGCATAGCTAGGGGCTTGTTCATGGGTTGCTGAGCCAGCCCTAAATATAAGCTTTATTGAAAGGTAAAGTCTTAAGCCTAAGTTTTCCTTCTATGGTTACCTCCCCCTACTAGCTTAGCACAACTGTCATCGAATTGGTTGCGTGCCGAGTGTCAGCGACAATCGAGGTCAAAGTAGAAGTCATTTGAACTTGAAGCGAGCGTTGAGAGACAATTTTGGGCGGTGTGCAAGGGTAGCACTTTCGCCTAGTCGACGGCCCCTCCATCTCCCCATAAAAACCAAACGGCAATGTCAGCCCAAAGCTGTTTTATCGCCTGTTATGTGAACGCAGCTTAAGCTTATAACAACATAACTAGAGGACACATCACGGTAAGCCTGAGCCAACCCTAAAAGCTGCGTCAATAAGTCTTAAGCCTGCTCTTAAAAGTGAAGAGGGTGTCTGCCTCCCCAACACAGATTGTCAGACAGGGCTTCCGTGTCGGCGAAACAAATACAGCAAGAATAAGCGAAACTCATCCTGAGCACACACAAACACTCACAGCCGAAGTAAAAACAATAAGTGTGGCTTGATATTGAGTAAGATAAAGGTTTATAATGCTGTGAGAATGGGTCTGCGGAGAGCATTTATCCGCGATCCAAACTTAGCAGTCCGAAAAACGTTTACCCATCTAAACAGTCGTGGTAGATACCTTGTTTGTTTTAAACATCATACATACACAAACAACAATGAATACTTACAGGTTGTGTACCCGAATCTCCCGCTGGTCCAAACAAAGTAGGAACAGCATCGTTCTTCAGTGCCCTACGCTGTACATATCCGGCGTGAATCGCTGGAAGGTTTTGGGAAGCTTTGTTTCGTGAAAGGCTGGCAGAGGGTGCGGCCATAGCTCTGGGCGTGGCTACTGGGTATTCCTCCTTAGCGATACCCAGGAAGTAAACAATGGAAAATAAGAAATCTCCAACGAGGCGTTTTGGGGAGGTCTTTTCTGTGTTAGAGTTTTACTCGCTACAGGGTGTACTTTGAGGGTTTTTGATTCTGCAGACCGTTTACATGCATAAAAACCTTCATAACACACAAGGGGACGGGTAATAACCAGAAAAGCATGACATGGGACCTTTAAACCTCAGCGGGATGAGTGAATTATGAAGTCCCAAAGATCTCTGCTGCTTTTAACTGCTATGCATTGTGTTTATTCTGAAGGCGTGTTTGGTAGCTGTGGTGGTTCCTGACCCTGACTTCCTGTCTGGCTGGACCAAGAGAACTCTGGGACTGGAGGGCAGCTTCCAGGAGCTCTGTGGCAGAGCGGTAAGACTTTTGATCACAGTGTGTACAAAAGTGATGGGTGGGGGTAAGGGGGCGTCTGAACATGGTAGAAAAGGACAATCTGGACTATAACAAATCGACAACAAGAACACTAAAGAGTTCAAATAACTTTACACAAATACAATGAATAAAGTGGACCGCATTGCTGACAACTCACTTTGTCCGTTCGTAAACTTAGGAATCAGCCACAAACAATCTGCAAAGATGTGTGACAAATTCAATGATCCCTGACCAAGGCAGTACATGCCCATTATTTCCTCTCTGGATATGGCTTAGAATCATACAGTTAGAATTCATGAAGACTTAAAGAGCAATTTGCAGGTTTTTTTTTATTACTACATTTATGCTTAACCTTGCCTGACAATTACAATTAAAAAAAGTTAATGCAGGATTTGATATGTGTTACGAGACATAAGGGCAGGAATTCTGAGGGGAAAGTAGCCGTATTGAGCTCTGCTACTAAAAACTTTTTTTTTAACGTCAAACGCGTCATATTATGTCACATAGGGGAGCAACTTTCTCGGACTCCTTCTCTGCCCTTCTCTGCCATGGTAGTAGTTGGTTTGAGCGGTTGTGATTTATTGAGCTGGTATTTTTTTTGTAATTTTACATTGCATTTCACCATTTTTAATCACGGTGAGCTATTGTGTTTGTGCAGGTTGCACAAACTCCAGCTTCTCAGGACATCGAGTCCACAGTTTCCCTAACAGGAAAAGGACCGGAGCTAACTTTCGTTCCTGGGTGCTTTGTGCTTTGTGCATCCACCCCCCTGCAGCACATACTCTCCACAGCTGAGGCCATGCATGGGCTGGCATTTCCCACACAAGCACCTATCAAACAAAACGTTTATCAGGAAACCGTATTACATCTCTCTCCCCCCCTTCGCTGCTCTCTCTGTCTCCCCCTTTGCTTTTTGGGGTTTCCCTTTCCCCATAGTGTGTGAAATAGGTTTGTGTGTATGTAAATAGTCTGCAAAGGCGAAATTACCTGTGTTCCCTCCAGAGTTTCTCTCCTAACAGAGCCAACACCAGGAGATACAATTGCAGTTACTTGGGCTTATTTAAAAAAAGAAAACATATTTTAATCTTTATCTGTTTAAAATAATATAAAGTCTTCTAATTGTATTTCATTTTTTCTCTATTTGACATATTTGTAAGATAGAGCTCTCTAAAGATGAGCAAGGCTAATCTTAATGTGTCGGTCAAAATACATTTTTAGAAATCCAGATACCAGCACAAGACTATTCCAATTAAACATTTGTGCAATTCAGTGTTTGTGAAAACGAGTTAATTTAAAGAGCTTGTGACATAAAATGTGCCTCTTTTTTTCTTGTCTGTCCAGGAAGTAAAGGCAGCCATCTTTGAGGACATGATGAGACTTGGGAAGGACGGAGGCCTCAAGTCCTTTGAGCAGGTAAAACACTCACCTTTTAATATCCTTACTGTGTTTCACGACGTAGCGATGCTGACTTGTAGTGTTCTTCTAAAGTTTTCTGAAACATTATGTTTAGGTTATTTTTTTTTTTTTGTCTCTCTCTCAATGTCTGCCTGAACGTGAAAGGTTGTAAGAAAACAAAGGATGGATCGCACAACTTAATTTAAATCTTCTTTTCTTCATTTAAGTATTTTTAAATGGTTATTGACCTAAATAGACGTTTGAATTAACTTGTTAGCCACATCAAAACCATTTTCAACATTTTCATACTTAATTGCGTTATTTTTTTTAAAGGATTTTTCACAAAATAATCGAAAATGAACAATTTAATAATTTTAGAAATAATCATTAGCACATTTAAAAACCGATTTTTATATAACCTAACTTGTAAGTTTCCTTTAGAATAAAGTTATTATTACTTTTCTTTTTATGCGTTATGTTTTTTTAATCTGGATGTGCCAGAAGCCGCATCTTTGCCTCACTTAACTTCATTTGTTATTGACATTACAAAACAACTGAAGGTGGCGAAGATTCGCCTCGCACAAGATTGACGGAGGCATTATTGGTGTTTACTTGCGTCACTCAAACTAGATGTGCTGGCATCAAGGCGGGGCTTAAGTCCAAAATCGTTACTTTTATGAATCTAAAAGGAAAACACTTTTAAAATGATTATTTAATTATTTACTATCTATTAAATTATTTATTTATTTCAACATCATTGTGTTTCCTTGCGTCACTGAAACTACACACGCTGACAAGGAGGCGGGCCTTATCGCCATGTAGATACCAACAATGTTTCATTGTCAATTGCTGTAATCATCACTCTTGATTGATTGATTGATTGACATTTTTATTAACAGATTGCAGAATGGGTACAATACAGTACAGCTCAATACACACAATTGTTAAGGGGATGCAGACCAGGAAAAGACTTTCGTCTTGTTTACATCAGGGTCCCCCATTTTAATTCATCATAACATATATGACATACATGACATACAGATAGATTACATTTTCATTTTAGATTCATTTTCAATTCATCATAACATATATGACATACATGACATACAGATAGACAGTACTGTTACATCTAGACATTTATGACATACCAGATCTACAGATATGCAGTAGCCTACTCTACTGTGAGTATAAAAAGAGAGTATATACATTGGGGGGGGGTGGGAAACGGTATATTGTAAGGGGTTGGGTTTGGACATTTACAGGGGCCAGTTTCAAATTGCAGTCTCCCGTAGGTGCTCTTTTAGAGAGGTTTTGAAAGTGGTGGGTAGGGCGTTCCACATTGTTGTGGCATAATTGCGAAACGTGTTTCGTCCCTTGTTTGAGCCAAATCTGGGTTTAACATGATTTGTGGAGCTCCCTCTGGTGTTGTGGTCGTGGTATTCACTGATCTTTGGGAAGTATTTTGACATGTACATGGGTACCTTAGTGGTGTAGTGTATCTTGTAGACCAGGCCCATTGCAAGTTGCTGTACTCTGTTGTCTACTCTAAGCCATCCTAGGTTGTCAAAGTGGGCAGGGGTGAGGTGGGTTCTAGTAGTAAGGTCAAGCAGTAGTCTGACCAGTTTGTTTTGTGATGTTTGTAATTTTGTTTTTAGCGCCTTTGAGGTGCAAGCATAGTCGTATTACCCTTGAATGAGTGCTCCTGCCAGAGTCTTCAGGGTATTCTTGTTTACCAGAGAGGAGATCCGATACAACAGTGCTTCTCAAAGTGTGGTCCGCGGACCACTGGTGGTCCGTGAGCGCCCCCTAGTGGTCCGTGAGTATATTGGTAACATTTCACATTTGAAATAAATAAATAGTTTTCCACACTTTCGCGCGAATATTTCCGCAATGGAGCGAGCTTAGGTTAACTTTCGATTGCATCATATAGCCCAGCGCAACACCTTCATCACACATGTTGCCACTTGTTTGTACCATTTTCAGGCGATTTGTAATCTGTTATAGAAAAACGATATGTTTTTGGATATTTGTGGAGTTAGGTGGTCCGCGAGTGTTTTTTTATTGGTTAAGTGGTCCTTGGTATGAAAAAGTTTGAGAAACACTGCGATACAAGAATCTAGTTCGTTGGTTGACTTTTTTGATTACATTGGATGCCATTTTGTCACAGAAGAGATTTGTCTCTAGTATGGAACCTAGGTATGTAATTTCATCTTTCCTTGTGACAATATTGTCACTGTGACTGAGAAGCCGTCGGTCTTGCTGAGTTTGTTTTTTGAACCGAAGAGAATGGACTCTGTTTTACCCAGGTGTAATGATAGTTTGTTATCAGCGAGCCAGGTGCAGATTCTGCCGAGTTCCGAGCTGAGGGATTTTTTCAACCTGCAACTTGTTCCTGTCAGAGACCAGCAGGGCTGAGTCGTCCGCGAACAGGAACAAGTTGCAGTCACAAGCTGACGACATGTCATTTGCATAAATTAGGAACAGTAACGGTCCTAGTATGCTTCCTTGTGGAACACCACAGCTCACTGGGAGGGGGGGGATAGAGTACCGTTTACCTCCACCATCTGTTCTCTCCCCTCCAGGTAGGATTGCATCCAGCTCACTGATAAACTATCAAAACCAATTGCGTTTAGCTTGTCAATCAGAATGGAGTGATTGACAGTGTCGAAGGCCTTTTGTAGGTCCAGCATGACCATGCCTCAGTATTTGCCCGCGTCCACCTCTTGTTTGATGTGGTCGTTCAAATAGAGAAGGCATGTGTCAGTGGAGTGGGATGTTCTGAAGCCAGATTGGAATTCGTAAATTAGATTTTTTTCCGCGAGGTACTTTTCGACCTGTTCGTATACTATTTTTTCCATGACTTTCGAGATGGAGGTAAGAATAGAAACAGGGCGGTAGTTGCCTGGGTCCAAATCTTTGGGTACGTATCCCTGTTTTATGGAGAGGTTTATTATGTGATGGCGGCTGCTGAGTCTCTGAGGAATTTGGAGGGGATATTGTCATGGCCAGTGGCCTTGTTAGGTTGGAGGGCGCTCAGTTTTTTGGTTACCTCAGCTGTTGTTACCATTACTAGTTTGAAATCATCTTTGCGGACCCCTAGGTTATTGTAGTAGGCTAGGATGTGTTCTACCCCAAAATGCCCTGAGTGGGAGGGTAGTTTATTTACCAGTGTTGTGGCTATGTTTGTGAAGAAAATCTTAACAATCTATTTATTTATTCATGCACTTATTCACGTATTTTTTTATTTTATTTACTTTTGTCTTAACAATTATCCCGTTTAACCAAACCTGCCAATATTTGTTTGTGTGTCCTTTAAGGTGAAGTCCATCTACGTCCACACTGAGCTGTTCTCCATCGAGAACGGCCTGCTCACTCCCACACTGAAGGCGAAGAGGAACGAGCAGCGACAGTACTTCAGATCCCAGATAGACGATTTGTACTCCGGGATCAAAATGTAAAACAAAGACAAAGTGGACACAAGCTCTACCAAAGTGGTTTTTAAGATGAAGGGAAGTTAAAACACAAAGGGAAGCAAATGAAGAGATCCTCTCAGACCAAAAACAACATGTTTAGTTACCCTGGGAACAACAGCAACAGGAAGTGATGTAGCTTTAAAATGGAACTTGATTCAGAGAATTTAGAACAAAATCTATGAGTCTAATCTATGATCTATAGCACAGAATACAAGAGTAGATTTAAAAGATTATGATTGTTTGTCTATTGATGAAATCGTTTTGCCTAAGCCATGTGCAGTATGATTGCTGTGATAAAGTGTTGATTCTAATCAGCTGTTTTGTGATATCATCTCCATTAGGGGTGTTTTTTAAAAGGGAAAGTGCAACTTTGTGGCTTCAGACAACTCAGGATTTCACACACAGTACCTCCAAAACACACACTTTTAACTCCAAGGATAGATGAAGGCCGAAACGGGTTCACTGAAGGTTTTGCCGCTTCACAAACCATACATCTCAGGTCTTTGATACGATTTTTTGTCAGATGTCAAGATTTTATTTTAATATGTTTCTTGAGTTTGTTTTGAAGTTGAGTTCCACAATGTGTAACGAGATTGTTTTCAGTGAATACGCTTGGATCCAATAAGGACCCCGGGAACATTCAGTGTGAGCCATATTATAATAAACTTAACAAAACTAGCTGGAATCCGGGTACTAAAGAACAGTAACGGACACTGTCAATGTTTTTATTTATTTATAAAAGGATGATGATTTGTTGAATAAATTGGTTTTCTTAAATTATTATAATGTAATGCTGTAGGGGGAGAATAAACATCTCCAAATAAAATTGTTAACAATTTGATTAAAGTCCTTTGAAATGTTTATAGTGAAATATGTATGTTTTAATCATTTTAATCTATCTTCAAATTTATTTTGTAAAAAATGTAATTAAAATGTATCGGAAGAGAAGAGCAGTGCGAGTCCCATGTGTTTTGCTTTATCAGGGCTGTGTGATCATGAAAAACTATTTGAATAGTGAATCAAATTATTTTGACCCAAAGATATTTGCATATATTTTACTCATAATCCGCATTTGTATTATTATTATTGTTATTTGTTTTGGTATGGATTTTATTGTTGACTGAGACTAGACTGAGCTATATATATATATATATATATATTAACTTAAAAAAAATGTTCTTGCTTATGGGTTTAAACCATAGACTGTATATATAAAGGTTTAAACGACTTGTGTAAAATAGCTACGTTATTGAAACGGCTTGAGCATATGTTGAACCATTTTGCTCTCCGTAGGACCGACATGTAAGTCTTCTCGGGGTCGTTTGTTTTTACATATTTTCAGTATAATTGTTTATTTTAAGAACAATACAACAAATATTTGACCACCGTATAATTAAGTGTAACATGTTATTTTGTAAAAGGAAAACTGAAGTTTTGAGATATAACTTTAAACTTAATACATTTTGACCACCATTTAAACCCCAAGTATTTGGAATGGTACAGTCCAACAATTCAAGCATTTTGCGGGAAGCAACCATGGATAAGAGGAAGCAACTCGAGCTACGGAGTGTTTACCAAACAAACTTGTTACTAAACTACATTACAGTCTACTATAGTCGTCTCAATGAGGTAAGACACATTATGAATTAGTTATAAGTTATAATCAGCCTCATTTTGTGTTGCTGGTATCGGCATAGCCGTAAGCTAATAACACATTAAATAATTGGTAAATGCTTTCGCGGTGAGAGTAAAGTTACTGTAATTTCGATACAAATGCACGTAAAAGAAGAGGCTAATAAACGCGTTGTCTGTTGTCAGTTTCGTTAGGAAGTTCAGAAGAGCTAAGCTATTAATTTACAACTTATTAGAAAAGCATTAATTTTTTTAGCATTTGTACGACATTTGGCGTTGCATTTAATGTATTACATGAAGGTGCTACCTGACTGAATAGAGTGTTGTTTAAAGAGCCTGTGACAGCATCCCAACAACTGTTGTGCAATGAAATATTCTGCTACTAGTCATCTCGAACCGTCAGTTTAAAAAAGAAGTTGCGATACCGTTCCGATAAATATCAATAATTTCGATCATCGCGGGAAATTTTGAGGTTTTGGGGGAAGCCGGAAGTGACGTCAATGCGGGAACGCTTCACTGTGTTGTTATGCGTAGAAATGGTGAATTACTGAGTTTAGGCACGTTAATAATGTTTTAATGAAGTTGACTACAGTATATTCATATTTGTCAGTGCTTTCATGTCAATTCGGCGAACATAAACATAAATGATCGTGGTGCAGATGATGATTAAATTAGGATTACAGATCGGCAGTGAGAGCTGCTGAATTTCCTCCCGTAGGATGTGATATAAAAACAAATCGATTATTTTTGTAGTTGTAAACTCAAGTAGATGAAACTACATTTATTAGTGCTTTCATGTCAATTCGGCGAACATATGATACATTAAATGATCGTGAGGATGATGATTAAAAATCGTTTGTTTGAGCCGGTGTTGTGTCACATTATGCCTCCCCGTCATAAAATGCCCCCCCCCCCCCCTCCCCAAAAGAGGTTTCTATGAATCCCACCCTCAAGAATTTTTCAGGGTATGGTTCTAGGACTGGTACCAATAAATGGAGCAAGTTTCATGAATGTCACACTTTTACTTTGTACGCATATCGTATATAATAATATGCTGACAAAGACTATGTAACATTTGTCAACATATATTTTGATTATTAGATGACAACTATGTAAAATTAAACAATACATTACATACAAGAATCAAGACTATACCACTAAACAACTTTATTATTACCATGAATAAAAACCCTGAACGTTTACTTTTCGTTTTAAACATCGTTTTAAGGTGTAAACCTATGGTGTAAACGTGTCATTTAGAGGTGTAAACGTGTCATTTAGAGGTGTAAACGTGTCATTTAGAGGTGTAAACGTGTCATTTAGAAATGCGCGTTCCCGTGACAAGGGGGGCATTTCATGACGGGGAGGCATAATGTGACACAACACCGGTTTGCATTTCCTGATGAGAAAACAAACCGATGCTTTGTGTAGTTGTAGTACACCAACGTGGATTAAACGTGTGGTTTTTTACCACAATGTTGGGAAATTAATGGATAAAATGCACGGATTATTATTATTATTATTATTCCCACTCCGATCGGGACTCTCGGTCCACCGTTTCCCCGCAGCGAGGCTCCCCCCGTTGACAGTTTACGTGGGCTGGGTGCAGTGGCGGACTGGCCATCGGGACGAATCCCAATGGGCCGGTACCGAAGTGGGCCGGTCGGATAAATCACTATCACATCCCCCATAGGCGGCGCGTGAGGCTCAGGTTTGGGAAGGCTTAATAACTTGTTTTACCTGACGCTGCCCGCCTCCGGCGTCTATAGAAAAAAGATCAACTCAGTGTGCGGAGTCGAGAGTCCCGGAAAGATTTTTAGTCCCATTCCACCACATGACCGTATGATCGCCCATATTGACGCACCTAATTCCTAAACTTCTAACAGATGCAACATAAACCGATCCTTCAGCCTCATATGAGCTCTCAGACACGTTCACAATTAAACTGTGATCGCTGTCTGAGTTTGCTGCTGTGTGCGCCATCGTGTGTTTACATGCAGATGCTGGGATCCTGAACGGTGCAGCTGGAGCGCTGTACCCGCATTGACGTCACACGTAATTTGGCGGGACTTGAAGAATCCCCGAGAAGATCCAGAAAATGGTCAACATTGAAGGGCAGATTAATTAATCAAAGTACAAATATCCAAAATCAGTTCAGTAACAGTTTTCAAGGGGACAATATTTACTCAAATTGATGGGTTTGGATGATGGGGGAAACTCGTGTCACAGGCTCTTTAAGGCTAGCCACATAGCAGCTAAACATAATGATAAACCGGTCCTGGGTGATTTGGGTCCATATTATCACACAGCAGTCAGGAGTGGAGTCATGACACGAGCAGTAGGATGCTCAAGTGAAGTGTATTTACATCAGCAGACTGAAGTATTGATCATACGTGACAAAAACATATTAGATAAGAAGGTATTACATATATTAATACATGCAATATAGAAGAGAGTTAAATACATAAAAACATATAATATTAGAGCCTATTCAATACATAAAGACATGATAAGAAGGTATTACATTTATAAAAAAATGCTATATGACATTTAATATATACAAACATAATATAAGAGGGTTTTGCATATATAAAATATATGATAAGAGGGTATTACATTCATAAAAAAAACTTGTTCAAAAGGTATTACAAATATTTTTAAAATAGGCTAAGAAGATTACACATAGAAACTCATCATATAAATGGGTATTCAATGTATAAAACAGATAGGCCTACTGCAAAAGGGTATTGCATACACGACCAGTCAAAAGTTTTTTGTTTATTTTAATTTTTTCTACTTTGTAGATTAATACTGAATACATCAAAACTATGAAAAAACACTTATGTGTTCTTTCATAGTTTTGACTTTTTTGTTAACTAAACTACACTGTAAAATGATTGGCTGTAAAATTACAGTAAATTACTGGCTACTAGTTGCATGGATTTCACAGTAATTGACTGTAAATATTTCACAGTAATTGACTGTAAATATTTCACAGTAATTTACTGTAGACATTTGACAGTAAATTAGAATAAAAGTACAACTAAATACTGTGACTTTACAATTGCCATGCCCATGGAATTACTGTGATATAGCAGTACAGAGCTGTGGTATTATGGTACCTTGCTGTACATACATTACAGTAATTATCTGTATTTTCACACTATTACTGTAGAAGTAATGCAACACAGTAGACAGTAATTTACTATAAATATACAAATGTAAATAATACGATAATATATTGTACATTTGACTAGTTAACCTCTTAAGCCCCAAGCCTGTTTTTCAGGTTTCAGGCTCGAAAATGACATTCCCAGAACAAATGACCATATCTTCCCTTCTAAAAGGGTTAAATTAATAATCGTTTTTCTCAAAGTAATGATAAACCTGTGAGTTGGATGTAGAAAAGTCAGAATCAATATAGATGTTTTTTATTTTAAAGAAAATTCAGATTGAACATGGTCAAAAACTGTAAATTATAGTGTCCGTCCAAAAGATATTTTGTACTTATAGTGAAAACTAACCTTGGATGATAGGTTAGTAGACTAAAAGCTTTAGGAATCCAAAGTACAACAATAAGTACCCTGTATCAAGATTGATGCAAAACAAGTGATATTTGACCTTTTTAGACAGATTTAGCAAAAAAAACCTCTTCTGGGGCCATTTGGGTGGATTTTCCTTATCTCTGGCCCCCCTTGCTCGATTTTGACATGTGACATCTCTTTCAGACCGTTAGAGCCAATAGAATCAAAGGGAAATCGTCCTGCACACACTCATGTTTAAAAAAAAGGTTGCGTAAGGCATGTTAGCGTTTTAGGCTACGTAGCGCCACATGTTTTGATGTACGTTTTTGTTGATAACGTCACGAGTTTGTATCTTTCAGTGTTGAGGTTGGTACCGTTAGATTCTGTGTCTTTACGATCATAAACTATGTGTTGGATGTGCAGCTAGGATAAGTAATAAGGGAGCTAGGAGTGATTTTCGGTGCAGTAACAGGTCAGCATTTTTCGCTCGGGCTAATTCAGAGGGTCAGTGTTAGCATTGTGTGTTTTTTTTTTTTTTAAAACCCAAAAAAATCAGTTAAATGAGATTTTTCCCGTTATATGGATATAAAATATTTATAGTTTATTAAATATTAAGGTTCCTTAGAGGTTGATTCCTGCAAATGACGCGATTTTGGCCCCGGAACCGGGTCCGTGGGGCTTAAGAGGTTAACTGGGATTTTACCATAGCTACACAATTCAATCAGCTCAATCAACAAAGAAAAACAAAGAAAATGCCCATTTTAACTTTGTATTATTCCATTGAAGTGCAAAGTACATTTCACAGTTTCTTGGACATGTTGTTTTACGGCCCCAACCTCTACTTCGCGGTAGTGGCTCGTGCTGAGACCCGCAACATGAAAGAATACACGCAATAACCGGTACTTGGTAACGAGCATTTATTGATAATCAGCCGTTTGCTCACACAAGCGAAACGGGAAACAAAAAGAGGTCTGGAGGACTGGCCAAAAGGAACAAACAGAAGGAAGGAACCCGAGCCAGCCACACCACGGGCCGTAGGACCCACAGCTCCCCCACCCTAACCACAAATCAATTATAAACCCTATGGGAAACAAAATAAAGCAGCGAAAACTGGACTACCAGGTCCTCCAGGCTAATTTTAGTCTACTTTTTGTTAATGAAAACTGTTGAGTCTTTTTTAGTCATCAGATTATATAGAACATTTCAGTCAAACTAGTCTGGCCAAAACCAATAATTTGTCATTTTAGTATATATAAATAAATAACGTTATATCTTGTCCTTATTTGATGAAAAACACAGGTTGAATGATTAAGAATGCAGCTTTGCAGAGAGTATCTGGTCAGGTTTGTGGTGTTTTTACCTGTGTTATGGCCACATTGCTTCCCTTCTGATAAAACAATGTATTCCCTTTTTTTCTCCGCCTCATTGTTGCGAAAATGGGCCCAAATATCACATCGTTTCTTTCTCCCAAGCAGTGGTGGCTTTAGACTTTTTCGTTGTCAGTCATGTTGACGGACAGGATCGTAACATTTCCGTCATAATCCATAATTATCCGTCGAGTGCACTATGTATTCGGTTAACGGGAGTGCGACCACTGCTCCCAAGCCCTGTTGTTGCCATTTCATTTTCTGTTAAATAAGGTTAGTTAGACCATGAGTTAGACCCGAGTCTTCCTGACAGTTCATATTGTGCCACTGCCCGGTGTAATTCAAATCTACCGCCGCGCGCACCACAGACACACAGCTGCTGCCCAGCGCAGCACCGGAAATGGAACTGCTGGGAGAAAAATTGACTATTGTGGTGACCACTTTATAATGTCATAAGCCTCGACAGTTTCGGACGTCGCCCATGCCTTCGTCGGCCCGTGGGTGGCGCGCTTCGGGACCCTGTCTGGCCTCTTCCTTCGCTTCGGCGGTTTCGGACGTCGCCCATGCCTTCATCGGCCCGTGGGTGGCGCGCTCCGGGACCCTGCCTGGCCTCTCCCCTGTCCACGGCTCCTCTGTCCACAGCTCCTCCCGGGGGATGCTGCTCCTGCCCCCCGGGGACCCGGCTCCTTCCTCCCGAGGACTTCGTGCCCCCCGCCGCCGCTGCTGTGCCCTCGCCTGTGGCCGGGCAGCGCTCCTTCCTACTGGGGACCACCGGGTTATTCACGCCAGTCGCAGCTCAGCGACCAAGCTTTCTCCGACTGGCGGGTGAGTTCTTCGTTCGTCACGACGCCTACTGCGGCCCCCTTACGACGGCCCGTTCCGGCCTGCCCCCGGTGGGGATGCCCTCGCCCTCGTTAGGGCCCCTACCCTCTCCTGCGGCCCCTTTCCGACGGCCCGTTCCATGGCCCGGCCCTCACCTGCAACAAATGCGTCCACTCCCAAGGGCGGATTGTCCCACCGGGCCAGGGAGAACCACAGGGCACAGTGGCTGTTGCGCCGATTGGCGAACAGGTCCACCTCTGCTCTCCCGAACTGAGTCCACAACTGCTTCACCACCTCCGGGTGAAGCCTCCACTCGTCTGGCAGGGGTCCGCCTCTTGACATGAGGTCGGCCCCCCCGTTCTCCCGTCCCGGGATGTGCAGGGCCCTTAGAGACAACACAATCTGTGAAACCCACGACCACAGGTTCTCTGCCGCGGTCAACAAGGCTATTGAGCGGACTCCGCCTTGCCTGTTGATGTACGCCATAGGGCTGTCCCGAATACCATTTCTCGGGCTCCGGATATTCGGTAGTAATCAGCAGCGAATATTCGAATATTCGGTGCGGAGATTTTTTTTCATAACACGCTCCGAGACACCTGACAACACACTGTTAAGCAGAAGCGCAGAAAGAGCATACTATTACGATTTATATTTATTTATTGTCTCAGTACTCGCATACATTAAAACTAAATGTGTCCTCTGCATTTAACCCAGCCGCAGTGCAGCGCCGGGGATATAGGCGTAAACAGTAAACGGTATTTAAATAAATGAAGAACGAAAAATAAATGAACGAACTGTATGCCAATAATTGCCTTAGCCCCAGATGTTCCCACATCGCTCCTATTATTTTCACTATTCGGATAAAATTGAAAAACTAATATAAAAAAACAATTCGGTTGCTTGCTTGCAACTATTTTCCAAGGATAGTAAGAGCACGATTTTATCATGTGTAACGTTACTGTTTAAACGGCGGATAACGCAGCTTCATCATGGCAACTTGACAACAGCTAAGCTAAGCTAGGCTACTACTTACAGCATCCGGTGACTTTTCAGAGTTGTTGTGCCACCGGCCAGTTTCTTGTCGCATATTTGGCACACTGCCTTCTTCTTACCGTCGTCCAATTTAAAATGGTCCCACACAGCTGGAGTCTTCGGCATTTTGTGTTCAGGTGTGTGAAGCGAGGTGAAGCAAGGAGAAGCGTGCCGTTTGCGTTCGTGACTGTGAGTGAACGCGATGTCAGGAGCACAGGCTGAGATTGTATATATTTCCGCATTTTAACAGTGCAATTCAAAAGTATAAATATAGTATAAGAATATGGAAATTCGCCTTTATTGATAGCATACATTTAGGGGAAAAAAATTTTTTTGGGAAAAAAAATAAAAAAACGAATATCCGAATAATGAAATTGAAACCCGAATAGTTGGCCAACGAACGAATATTCGAATAGTCGAATATTCGGGTACAGCCCTAGTACGCCACTGTGGTGCGGTTGTCGCTCCTGACTAGCACATGTTTGCCCTGTATTAAGGGTTTGAAGTGCTGTAGGACCAGCATCACTGCTTGCAGCTCCAGGAGGTTGCTGTGCCGAGCCTCTGTCAGAGGCCAGCAACCACCTACAGCTCTCTCTAGGCACGTCCCCCCCCATCCTGTCACTGAAGCGTCTGTAAAGACTGTGATATAGGAGGTCAATTGCCTCAGTGGAGCTCCCCTCCACAGATTCTCTGGGGACCCCCAGAATCGGAGGTTGCTCTCTACTGAGGGGGTGATGGTCACCAGACGTCGTTTGTGTCTTGAGATCCAAACGAAGGCTGGTAAGCCACCTCTGTATGCGACGTGCATGCAGGAGTCCGAGTGGCACTACGGAGTGAGCAGCCGTCATGAGACCCAAAGTCTGCATGATGATCAAAGCTGTCACCGTCGCCCCCTGACACAGCCTGCAGACTGCCCACAGCAGGGATGCCTGTCTGCTTTCTGTCAGGGTGGCACGTAGTCTGTCTGCATCGAGCATCACCCCCAGATATTCTACCTGCTGGTGAGGTATGGGGGAGCTCTTCTTCCAATTGACCGCAACTCTTTTTCAACCCAACTTGGTTAGGTGTAGGATCAACTGGGCTGTGTGAAACATTGCCCATTCCCTGGACCTGGCCATGACTATGAGGTCGCCCAGATAAAAGAACACCCTCATGTCATCGTCCCGCAGCGGTTGCAGCGCCGTAGCGTGCGTGGGGATAGGGAGTAGCCGAACGTCAGTCTGTTGTACTCGTAGGCTACCCCCTGGAAGGCAAAACGCAAATACTTTCTGTGTTTTGGAGCAATTTCGCCATGAAAGTAAGCGTTCTTGAGGTCGATGGTTGTGAACCAATCGCCTGGCTGCACCAGTCCCAGTAACTGTTTCATAGTTAACATATGGAACTTCTTGCATTCAATGTGCTGGTGCAGGCATTTGAAGATCCAGTATGGGCCTGAATTCTCCTGTCTTCTTTGGAACCAGGAAGTACAGGGAATAGTGCCCCTGCTCTCTGTTTTGAGAGTGCACAACAGACACCGCCTGTTTCTGCAACAGGGCCTGAACCTCTGCTGAGAGGAAACCTCCTGGGATGACAGATTTGCCTCTCTCATGCCTCTGAACGGAGGAGGGATGCTGCAAAACTGGAGTGAATAACCCAGTCTCAGTGTCCTGTCCATCCGCCCTGTTAATACACCACTGATTTTCCATTCCCCATAACATTGTGTTAGGGGATGTGCAATCAGCTGCGGAACCGCAGCTATGAGGCTGTGGTACTCCCTGGTGGCCCACTCCGCCATCAAACGCTCCATAAAAGGAAGTTGTACCCATGGGGAGCTGACACAGAAAGGGCCGTTTTTCTATAATGCAGTTTCCACTCAGAGAACAAAACGGCCGATTTTTCACTGAGGTCCCTGAACACACCACGGCACGCACCGTGAGATGATGTTTTCTCTCAGAGAGAAAGAGGCATTAATCTGAGCTTCTTCTGTCAATGAACGCACCGCGGCCCGCTCTCGGGGGCTAAATGCATTTTTCACACACACACATCACTCTAGAACTAGGGTTACAATACGTAACCCACCGTTCATGCAACAGGGCCTCTTTTCGACTTCCTGTTGAAAGGAAACCTATCTCCTCCCAGGATGATAGATTTGACTCGGAGGATGGAATTTGAATGGAGGAGGGGCGCTACAAAGCTTGAGTGAGTAACCCAGTCTCAGTGTCCTGCCCCTCTACTCTGTCAGTACACAGCTTTTGTGGGGCTTCCATTCCCCACAAAACTGTGTTCAGGGGCCATGCCAGCAGCTGTGGAGCCAAATCTAAGAAGCTGTAGTATTCTGGTGGCCTACACCGCTGCCAAACCTTTCCATAAGAAGGGAGTTTTGGCATGGGGGCTGACACAGAAAAGGGCCGATTTTCTACTGAGCTCCTTGAACGCACCGCGGCACGCTCCCGTGGGGCCGCGGCTCTGTCCTAATGCCGTCTCTTTGAAACGGACATTATGGTGAAAAGTGGAAATGTGGAGAGAGATGACTCTTACTCTGGGATAAATGCAATCGTTTTCAAGTTTACTCTAAGGTACTCAAAAGGAGGGTCAGGCCGATTGTCGAACCTCAGATTGAGGAGGAACAATGCGGATTCCGTCCTGGTCGTGGAACGACGGATCAGCTTTTTACTCTCGCAAGGATCCTGGAGGGGGCCTGGGAGTACGCTTATCCGGTCTACATGTGTTTTGTAGACTTGGAGAAGGCGTATGACCGAGTTCCCAGGAAGTTACTGTGGGAGGTGCTGCGAGAGTATGGGGTGAGGGGGTCTCTATTCAGGGCCATCCAATCTCTGTACTCCCAAAACGAGAGCGGTGTCCGGGTCCTCGGCAGTAAGTCGGACCCATTTGGGTTGGGCTGCGCTTTGTCACCAATCCTGTTTGTAATATACATGGATCGGATTTCGAGGCGTAGTCGTGGGGGAGGGGGTCTGCAGTTCGGTGGACTAAGGATTGCACCACTGTTTTTTGCAGATGATGTGGTTCTAATGGCTTCATCGGTCTGCGACCTTCAGCACTCACTGGATCGGTTCGCAACCGAGTGTGAAGCGGCTGGGATGAGGATCAGCACCTCCAAATCTGAGGCCATGGTTCTCAGCAGGAAAACGATGGACTGTCCACTCCAAGTAGGGAATGAGTCCTTACCCCAAGTGAAGGACTTCAAGTATCTCTGGGTCTTGTTCTCGAGTGAGGGGACAATGGAACGTGAGATGGGCCGGAGAATTGGAGCAGCGGGAGCGGTACTGCAGTCGCTTTACCGCACCGTTGTGACGAAAAGAGAGCTGAGCCAGAAGGCAAAGCTCTCTGTCTACCGGGCCATTTTCGTTCCTACCCTCACCTATGGTCATGAAGGATGGGTCATGACCGAAAGAACGAGATCGCGGATACAAGCGGCCGAGATGGGTTTTCTCCGCAGGGTGGCTGGTGTCTCCCTTAGGGATAAGGTGAGAAGTTCAGTCATCCGGGAGGGACTCGGAGTTGAACCGCTCCTTCTTCGCGTCGAAAGGAGCCAGTTGAGGTGGTTCGGGCACCTAGTAAGGATGCCACCTGGGCGCCTCCCTAGGGAGGTGTTCCAGGCACGTCCAGCTGGGAAGAGACCAAGGGGTAGACCTAGGACCAGGTGGAGGGATTATATCTCTTCGCTGGCCTGGAAGCGCCTTGGGATCCCCCAGTCAGAGCTCGTTGATGTGGCCAGGGAAAATAAAGTTTGGGGCTCTCTGCAGGAACTGCTACCCCCACGACCCTGACCACGGATAAGCGGGAGAAGATGGATGGATGGATGTATTGATTTCACTGTGAAATTGTAAATTACAGTATTATATTGTGAACATTACAGGTAAAGACTGTAAAGTGGTAAAACAGTAATTTATTGTAAAAATATTAACAAAAAAGTGTTCCAGAATATGATTTGTCTTTGATATTCTTCAGAGTAGCCCCCTTTTGCCTTGATGACAGCTTTGCACACTCTTGGTTCCTCTCAGTCAGCTTCATGAGGTCGGCACCTGGAATGGTTTTCAATGACGTGTGCCTTGTCAAGAGTCAATTTGTGGAATGACTTGCCTTCTGAATGTGTTTGAGACCATCAGTTGTGTTGTGCAGAGGTAGGGTTAGTGCACAGTGGAAAGCCCTATTTGACTACTGTTCAAGGTTCTTTGTCAAACGAACATAGCTACAGTGTAGTTATGTCAATGAATATCTTGTGTCACAGGCTTCTCCAACAGTGCAACACAAAACACAGATAAACAGACAAATATAGTGCAAGTAAATAGTAAATACAAGAAAAATAGTTTAAAAAAGTGAAATAGTGCAATAACAATTGATTGAAGTCATTGAAAATATGATATATTGAAATATGATATATTAGGTAAATAGATAAATAATTTTGAAGTAGCAGCCAGATGAATATTGTGGATGTTGTTTCAACAGTTCAGGTGTTTAACAGTCTTATTGCCTGTGGGATGAAACTGTCCCTGAGTCTGGTGGTTTTAGTCCGGATGCTGCGGTAGCGCCTGCCAGACGGCAGCAGGCAAAACAGTTTGTGGCTGGGGTGATGGGGGTCTTTTATAATCCTGAGGGCTTTCTTCCTGAGCCGCTGGGAGTAAAGGTCCTCCATGGATGGCAGTTCCGTCCTGGTGATGCTCTGTGCAGTTTTTACCATCCTCTGTAAAGCCTTACGATTGAGGGCGGTGCAGCTGCCGTACCAGGCCGTGATGCAGCCAGTCAGGATACTCTATATGGTGCACCTGTAGAAGTTGCAGAGTATCCTGGAGTCCATGTTGTCCTCCTCAGCCTGCGGAGGAAGAAGTGCCGCTGTCGAACGTTTTTGGTGATGGTGTGAAGAGTCCATGTCAGGTCCTCAGTGATGTGGACACCGAGGAACCTGAAGCTGCTGACTCTCTCCACCATTGTCCCATTGATGGTGATGGGGGCGTGTCCCTCTCTCTGCTGTTTCCTGTAATCCACAATCAGCTCCTTTGTTTTGCTGACATTGAGATGGAGGTTGTTATCCTGGCACCAAGATGTCAGGTTTTCGACCTCCTCTCTGTACACCGTCTCGTCGCCGTCTGTGATCTGGCCGATGACGGTCGTGTCGTCAGCAAACTTCACGATGGTGTTGGAGCTGTGTGTGGCCACGCAGTCGTGTGTGGACAGGGAGTAGAGGAGAGGGCTGAACATGCAGCCTTGAGGGGCTCCGGTGTTGAGAATCAGGGTGGAGGATGTGATGTTTCCCACCCGCACTGCCTGGGGTCTGCCCGTCAGGAAGTTTAGGATCCAGTCACAGAGGGCGCTGTTGAGCCTGAGGTCTCTGAGCTTGATGACCAGCTTGGAGGGCACAATGGTATTGAAGGCTGAACTGTAATCAATGAACAGCATTCTCACATATGTGTTCCTCTGGTCCAGGTGTGAGAAGGCAGTGTGGATGGTGAGGGCTATGGCGTCGTCTGTGGACCGGTTTGCTCTGTAGGCAAACTGCAGGGGGTCCAGAGAGTCAGGGAGGGAGGAGGAGGTGATGAAGGTTTTGATTAACCGCTCAAAGCACTTCATTATGATGGAGGTGAGTGCTACTGGGCGGTAGTCGTTGAGGCTGGTGATTTCTAATCCATATTATGGCAAGAACCACTCAACTCAGTAAAGAGAAACAACCGTACATCATCACTTTAAGAAATGAAGGCCAGTCGATCCGGAAAATGTCAAGAACTTTGAATTTATCCTCAAATGCAGTCGCAAAAACCATCGAAAGCTATGATGAAACTGGCTCTCATGAGGACCCCCCCGGGAAAGGAAGAGCAAGAGTTAGCTCTGCTGCAGAGGATAAAAACACAAGAATTACCAGCCTCAGAAAACACAAATCAAAGCACCTCAGATTAGAGCCCACATAAATGATCACAGAGCTCAAGTAGCAGACAATCTCAACATCCAATGTTCAGAGGAGACTGCGTGAATCAGGCCTTCATGGTCCAATCGCTGCAAAGATCCACTACTGAGGATGAACAACAAGAAGAAGATAATTGTTTGGGCCAAGAAACACAAGGATTGGACATTAGAAAGTGGAAATCTGTACTTTAGTCTGATGAGTCCAAATTTGAGATTTTTGGTTCCAACCTCTGTGTCCTTGTGAGACGCAGAGAAGGTGAGCGGATGGTTTCTGCATGTGTGGTTCCCACCGTGAAGCACGGAGGAGGAAGTGTGATGGTGTGGGGGGCTTTGCTGGTGTCAATATTGGTGATTTATTCAGAATTCAAGGCACTCTTAACCAGCATGGCTACCACAACATTCTGCAGTAGCCAGCAAAATATAAATCATATTCTGGATTTTTTTTTAACACTTTTCTGTTTACTAGACAATTCCATATGTGTTCTTTTATAGTGTTGATGTCTTCAGTATAAATCTACAATGTAGAAAACATTTCAATAAATAAAAAACTTAGAATTTGAAGGTGTGTCCAAACTTTTGACTGGTACTGTATATAAAAACTTAAAGCTGGGGTAGGTAAGTTTGAGAAACCGGCTCGAGATACGCTTTTTGTTACATTCCATGGAATGCTCTTAACATCCCAATGGCAATGAATATCTTAAGTGCTTTGACAAAAAATCCATTAAAACATTTAATCTGTGGAAGCCGTAGTACTGTAAAAAGCACGACCAATCATTTTAGCCGGCCCGGCTAACATAACTGGATGGCCTACCTGCCTGTCAGCCTTCCATCTGTGCACAAATTTATCTCGTGCCCTCATTGGTCATGTGCGCGTTCGTGTGTGTGTTGGAGGAGGGGCTCTGTAAGGAAGTGGCAGATTTTTTCCGGTTGTGTATTTTCAAATTCTAGCGCACTCGAGCTGGTTTCTCCAAAATGACCTACTCCACCTTTAAAGGGGGGATGTGATATATAAAAATAGTATTACAAATATTAAATTATTATAAATACAAAATAATATTGTGTTAACTTGACACTTCAAGCCTAACCATAAGCTTGCAAAATATGTGTATTTAGGTCTTTAGTGTTTTCTCCTTTGTTTCCACAGTGCCATAAAAGGCAGAGGAGCCACAGTGCGCACAGTGAAACAACATGAGAGCAAAGTGAGTTGGTTGATGGCCACTGTATAATTTGCCCTACTGATTTGAAGAAAAATTGTAAAATTTTGTTGAAATCCAGAAAGGTTCATCTAATGAGAACACAGATTCTCCCAACCTGTCAGCTATAGACAGAGCTAGCTTCCTGGAGGGACTGCAGCTAAACTATGGTAAGTCAGCTATATCATTATAAAGTGTGTGTCACTATTTCATTTAAAACACACTATTTGTTTTCGAGGGGTTTAATAGGTTGGCACGTGGAGTATAACTATCAACAGTAACAAATCTGAGAAATACCTAAAAATGCAAAGAAAAGCAAACTTAACAGATTATGATTTGAAAATAAAAATGCAATAAAAGTATCATAGTGCAGTAAATAAAATTCTCTCCGTTAGTAAAGATAAAAGGAATAAACCATTTGAATTTAATAACTTTTTAATTCCAAGGATTTTTGAAAGCCCAACACTTTCATATGGTTGCTGCATTATAAATTGGAGATTAAACTTAAAAAAAAGACAAAAACAGGATATTATCTCAAACAAGTGGTACATTCCAGAGAAAACATTTACGAGACAAAAACTTGTAAACATACATCACTTGCCTTTCCAAAGTTGGAAAAACCGAATCACACCTAAGAACAATAGACTAACTCTTGTGTTTCCTAGGCAACCCTCTTCACAGCACTGCCTTGGAAGAAGATTTAAACGTCGAGGAACAGGTGAACGGAGGAAAGGCTGGGAGAAAGGAAATTCCTCAGACGTTGAAGGCTGCTGGTAAACAGCGTGGAGCAGAGGAGAAGAGGAAGGAGGTGCAGAGGGATGGAGAGGGGAAGGATCAAGAGGAGAAGAAAAAGAGGAGGAGTGCTGTAAAGACGTCTGCAGCGAGGTGAGCTCACACAGAAGTTACATCCCACTCACAGAGATCATGATGAATGTCCTGTTCTCCCATCAAAGTATTTATCTGTCTCTGTGTCGACAAGGCCGGAGAAGAATCAGCTGGTGAAGAAAGGCAAAAAGAGAAAGAGCGGGATGTCATGTGACCCCGAGCCACAGGTAAGGATGTGAACCATAAAGACTTTCTCTATTTTTATCCCGTTTTTCAAGTCTATACAATCATTGTCAATAAATATCAATATTCGCCTTCTGCAGTACAATGAAAGCACACATCAATGAATTACAGTTTTTGTGGACAATACAGAGGCATTGACCTTTAAACCAGAGTCCTGCACGGGTCTGATTTTCAAGACCCGCTCCCGCCCCGCACCCGCGACGTGCAATACCAAACCCGCCCCGCCACCCGCACATATTGCCAATTAGTTCCGCAAACCGACCCGACCTGTCGGCACAATATCCGCAAACCGACCTGAATGTGTATATCCTATGAGCAATGAAAACATGCAATTATTAACACACGCAGTTGCATATTTGGTTCAAAAAGTGTGGGATGTTGGTTATGTTCTCCATCTAGGATGACACCAAAAGTCTCCAAGACGTTGGATTTCGCTCTTGAGGAAGAGTTATTGACAATGCTGTATTCTCCGCTAGAGAGCTTCACCTCAGCCATTTTGAATGTGGCACGCTTAGCAGCAGATTGATGCGCTGCAGAGGTTATGATTATGCGCGGTCCCGAGGGGGAGAGGTCTGAGGATTCAAACATTAAATTAAATTATTATTATTTTAATATATTTATTATGCAAAACCCGCGACCCGACCCGCATCTTCTTTGTTTTACCCAGAACCGAACCCGGAATTTTTTTTTTTTTTAAATACCACCCACGAATCACTCTTTTTGCGGGGTACCCGACCCGATGCAGGACTCTGCTTTAAACATGCTATGAAATAAATGTTGAACAAGAGCAAGGTTATGGGGGTGTACCTCAATGATACTCAAAAAAGGGGGGCATAGAAAAAAAATAATAATAATAGAGACAAAAATCAACTTTAGACGAATGATGATTGTACTGGTGTGACATACCTTAACCATCTTAAAAATATGATCAGCAATGAATCCACTCACCCACGGTAGCTTTTCCTGGTTGTATCTGTAAGGGAAACTTCTGTGTAGCAATGCAGTGGGAGTCACCGACTCAGGAAAGAGACACGGGAAGAGCAGGAGCTTTGATGTCAAACACTGATGGTTTATTTGGAGCTTCGGCCGAAGAATTCACATCACAAGTCACAGCAGCCACGGTCTGACTGCACGGGAGAGTTGCCACGTCAATTCTGAAGAACTCTACCCCAGACCCATGTATTTAACTAGTTCAGAGAGCATCATCAACATGCTGCATAAAAAGATAAAATCATAACACCTCTATCAATACAGGGGCTGTAGGAGGAGAGGAGAGGACGCTGGCGCTTGTTTGTTCGCCGCTTCTCCTACGCCTCAGAGTTTTTATCTGCTTCTAAGCTATTTTATCTGCTTTTAAGCTATATGGCTAAACTTTGAGTCTGTTTAACAAGTGCTTTTATATCTTAAACCTCGTGATTATTGACGGTTTTGGACCTGACGACTGTCGACCGCCGACTATCTCCGGCTGACTGCTTGCCTCTCTCCCGCTACTACTTGCTGTTAGCTCTCGCTGCTAAGCACCGCTACCAAACTTCTTCGGCGCCCGACCTGTTGACATGTTGAGGTTTTCTATTCCCCAACTCCTGAGTTTCAACCACTCCAACGCTCCAACCGGCACCTCAGTCATTAAACAACTTGGACTTCTTCGTCAGCCTCGCTATATCCACCGAAGCCAAAGAAGAAGACCAACTGTATATTCCCAGCACGGAGATGCAGATATTCCATCCATCCACTCTGTCTGCCGTCGTGTCGCACATCTAACGCGTCATCAAAGCCCGTTCATGGCGGGGTCAAATCGCGCCAGAAACATCGCGAGACCGCTGCATGAATACACGGAGAGCATCGCGAGACTGCCACACACGAAGGAGTCTGGAAAACGTGGAGTGGATTACAGCCTACTCCGGCCCCTACAGAGATTCACCACATCTTCCAAAGCCAAAATAGAACTTCTGAATACACAATCCCTCAGTAATAAAGCATCCTTCATTCATGACCACATCACCGATGAGAAAATGGACTTCATGTGCCTCACGGAAACCTGGCATCAGCCAGAGGTTTACTCCACCCTCAATGAAGCTTGCCCCCCTGGCTACAGCTACTTGGAGAAAGCCCGCAGCACTGGTCGTGGTGGAGGCCTAGCTGTCATCTACCGAAAGGAATTGGAACTGCCTGTATTGTCCTCTTTTGAATGCCTTGCATTTAAATGTAAACCCCCCTTCGCCCTGACATACATCTGATCTACCGGCCACCCAAACCCAACTCAGCTTTCATCCCAGAGATACAAGACTTTCTCACTACGCTATGCACAACCTCTGCCAATATTATCATACTTGGAGATTTTAATATTCACGTCGACTCCCCGTCCTGCCAATTTGCCACCGAGTTTCTGCTACTTCTGGACTGCCTCAATCTGACACAGCATGTTAATGTCCCCACACACGCCAAGGGCCACACACTCAACCTGGTCATCACAAACTCCGCCCCCATCAGCAATCTGCTAGTGCAGAGGTGGCCAACCAGTCAGAGGTTAAGAGCCACATTTTTTCTATGTTACTGCAAAGAGCCACATCAAACACACAGTCACTGATGCCGCTTGTTTCAGTTTTTTGTTTTCTGGAGACAAGATTTCAACCACGTCACTGATGCATTTTTGTGGCATTGGGATATATATTTTTTAAATCCTCTGGAGCAGAGAGAGGAGCTGTGGATTACTGTTATTGATTAATGCATCAGTGTTTCTTAGGGTCAAAAACACTAAACTCACAACTTAAAGCGTTTAGTTTATTTAATAAAAGAGCACATGTTCAATGTGAAAAGTGACAGTAGTTATAGATTATTTGCAATTTGGTGCTATATATATATTTAAAAAGAAAATGTATATATATTTTTTAAACACCTTGAATTTCAGGGGGGTGGCGCGGGGCTCCGTTGGTGGGGCGCAGCGCCCCTCCAAGACAATGGTAGGGGAAACACTGGATAGTGTTTAATCAACAATAGGTTTCCCCCCCCCCCTCAAAGGTGATTGGTTCACTGCATCGCAGGTATTATTGTGATTGGCTCTTGGGCCACATCAAAATTAGACGCGCTGTCATCCTCTCATACTGACACCTGACACCACACATACACACGTAGGGAGAGCCGGGACGAAAGTAACACGGGACGAAAGTAACACGGGACGAAAGTAACGGAGCGATTTTATCCGAGCCCAAACAACTTTGACCGGCCAATGTTGTCACGATACCAACATTTTGGTTTTGATACCAAGTCAAGAATTGCGATTCCGATTATTTTTCGATACTTTTCTTAAAAAAAGGGAAACAGTCTTAAATGTAATTATTGTGCTTTATTTCACACCAGAACCATAACCATAACACAAACTTTTAAACAATGAGAACAATAAATACAATAAATGACAAGAATTCGTATTAAATCAAATTAATACATTTCTTACAGACAGGCCTCGTGGTGTCCGTAGGCTTGCCCTCACTGTCAGAGATATAGCTAAAATACATCCAAATGTAGCTTCTGGCGTCTTTTTTGTCAACAAGCCGAGGCGCAGCGGCAGTTGCACTCCCACTTGCAGCCATGCTTCTCGTTTTCTCACATGCTCTGGCAGCTAGCGCGTGCACGAGAGAGGGGAGGGACTTAGAGCATGCTTGAGAGGGGAGGGACTGCAGGCACGGCTGCAGTGCAGGGAGTGGAAGCAGAGCGCTGAACACACAAGGCTCTTAGTAAAACGGCGCTTTCTCACCGGAGTACTTTCCCCCGTCATTCTTAATGTACCGATACTAATGAAACTGAGGAATCGTAACGCTTTTAACGGCAGGGTATCGCGGTACCTTTTCAAGTATCGGTACACCGTGAAACACTTGTCAGGAGTCAGTGTATCTCCCCCAAACTCACACAATTCGATATGAACTGAAGAGCCGCATGAAACTAGTGTGCTAGTGTATGACTTGGGGGTGTCTGACCACAAGACCATCTCTATGGAGCTCTCTTTCCAATCCCCACTCAGCATGCCCAAACGCCAAATCCGCTTCAGGAACCTGAGGAACATCAACACGGACACCATGACCCTGGACCTCCAGCATCTTTCTTCCGCCAACTTCTCATCAGTAAATGAGTCAATTGCATATTACAACCAGTCCCTTAACAGTCTCCTTGATCTGCACGCCCCCCTCAAAACCAGGATGGTCACCTTCTCACGCTCAGCCCCTTGGTACACCGGCGAACTGCGGAGAATGAAGATAGCTGGGCGTGTCCTTGAGCGGCGGCTCAAGGCCTCAGGACTCACTGTTCACCGGTTAGCCTATCGTGAACACCAGAAGGCCTACGCACAGTCCCTCAGAGATGCACGGTCCCAGTACTACTCCTCCCTCATCAACAACAGTACTGGAAACTCCAAGCAACTCTTCTCCACCATAAACCACCTCCTCAAACCCCAAAGTCCTCTACACTCCGACTCCACTGAGAAGCAGTGTAGCAACTTCGCGCCTTCTTCACTAACAAAGTTGATACCATCCGCTCCCTCCTCTCTAGCCCCTCTGCACCTCCAGTTACAACTGACCCACAGCCTGGGACAACCCAGCCTCTTCGCTGTTTCACGGACATCTCTCAGCGAGAGGTTGAGGGCATTGTTAGGAGGATGAAGCCCTCCACCTGTGTCCTGGACCCCCTTCCGTCAGCTCTTGTGAAATTGTACATCTGTACCATGAGCCCCATGATCACTAAGATCGTAAACCTCTCACTCCAGGCTGGCCATGTCCCCTCTGCCCTAAAAACCGGTGTCATCAAACCTTGTCTCAAAAAACCCTCCCTTGACCCGGGAGTCCTGGCCAACTACAGACCCATTTCCAACCTTCCTTTTCTATCAAAGGTGCTGGAAAAACTAGTTGCTGCTGAGCTCCAGGACCACCTAAACTCCAACAACCTATTTGAGAAGTTCCAGTCTGGTTTCCGCTCAGGCCACAGCACAGAAACTGCCCTGGTCAGGGTCACCAACGACCTGCTGATGACGGTTGATGCTGGCTCTCCCTCTCTCCTCATCCTCCTCGATCTCACTGCAGCTTTCGACACCGTCGATCACGGCATCCTCCTCCATCGTCTGCATTCCACCATCGGACTCTCTGACTCTCCCCTTGACTGGTTCAGATCATACCTCACGGGGAGAACAGAGTACGTCTCCTTGGACGAGGCAGAGTCGGGTACCCACAACGTCACCTGTGGTGTCCCTCAAGGATCAGTTCTCGGCCCCACCCTCTTCACACTCTACATGCTCCCCCTTGGCTCTATCATCAGCCGACATGGAGTATCATTCCATTGCTACGCTGATGACACCCAACTGTACCTCAGGATCAACCCTACCTCCTATGCAGCCCTGCCTTCACCCACACTCACTGCCTGCCTGGAGGAGATACAGGCGTGAATGAAGCAAAACTTCCTGAAACTCAACAGCTCCAAGACCGAAGCCATTATAGTTGGCACCCCACACCAGGTTCGGTCATCCACCATCACCTTCTCCGGCCAGGACATTACCATCTCCTCAATAGTCACCAACCTGGGTGTTAAAATGGACGCCCATCTGACCTTTGAGGCCCACATTAAACAGCTGTGCAAGAACTCCTTTTATCATCTCAGGAACATCGCCAAACTCCGCCCCACACTCACTCTGTCTGACGCCGAAAAGCTGGTCCATGCCTTTGTCTCCTCCAGGCTGGACTACTGCAATGCACTCCTCATCGGGATCCCTAACAAAAGCATCCAGAAGCTCCAATACATTCAGAACAGCGCTGCTAGGATCCTGAAGAGGGTGCGCAAATACGAACACATCACCCCCATCCTTAAAGCAATACACTGGCTACCCGTGGAACTGAGGATCGAATTCAAGGTCTCCGTCCTCACCCACCAGTGTGTCCATGGAACTGCCCCTCCCTACCTCAAGGAACTCCTCACCCCCCATACCTCCTTGCGGACCACCCGCTCCAGCAACTCCAACTTCCTCAAACCCCCCAGGACTAAGCTCCGTACTATGGGAGACCGGGCCTTCTGCTCGGCTGCTCCCAGTCTGTGGAATGCTCTCCCCGACCAAATGAGAGCACCACAGACCGTGGAGGCTTTTAAAAAAGGCCTCAAAACCCATCTCGTCAAAAGAGCCTTTTATTTATTTTTATTTTTTATTTTGCTTTTTATTAATTCTACCGTGTTGTGTAATGTTTATTTATACTGTTCATGCTCACTACTTGTAGCACTTCGGGATTTGAAATCAAATATGAAGTGCTTTATAAATGGAACCCATTATTATTATTATTATCAGCTGACGCCAACAGGCAGGAACAGGGAGACAGAACACTGAGAGCACAGCAGCCAAGGTTACGAGGTGCGTATGCTCAGTCAGGACAGTTTGAACTGATAAACTGGGTCAAAGTTATGGGCCTTGGAAAATATTTCCCCAACAGTATCCACATTTTAGTAATGGCTTCTTGGTAGCAGCACTTACTCAATTACTGCCTACAACATCCTCAATCAGTATGTTATGCATTTTTGCTGAGCTAGTGCTGGTTAAAAAAATGTTTTATAAATGTAAATCAATATTACCAGTATTATTGTAAGGCAAATTAATTGTATTACATATTGTAGTGTTAAATATGTTTTCTACAGTAGATTATATATACAAGCTCCTGTCCTTAACAGCTCTTTAACCTCACTTGCCAACTTTGAATTATCATACCTGTCCGCCATGGGACAGTCTGAAAACACGCAATGCATTCTGGGCTGGTTGAGTCCAGTAAGCTTATGTCTCATACGCAGACATTTTTGCTAATGTATTATACATCCATGCTTTCCTCGTGGACGCAAAATCCACATACACTGAACAAAAATATAAACGCAACACTTTTGTTTTTGCTCCCATTTTTCATGAGATGAACTCAAAGATCTAAAACATTTTCTATATACACAAAATTACCATTTCTCTCAAATATTGTTCACAAATCTGAACAAATCTGTGATAGTGAGCACTTCTCCTTTGCAGAGATAATCCATCCCACCTCACAGGTGTGGCATATCAAGATGCTGATTAGACGGCATGATTATTGCACAGGTGTGCCTTAGAATGGCCACAATAAAAGGCCACTCTGAAACGTGCATTTTTGCTTTATTGGGGGGGTCTGGGGGGGTCTGAAAGCCAGTCAGTATCTGGTGTGAGGGGTAGGGTTAGGGTTAGGGTAATGTTGTGAATCGAGTGGCCCATGGTGGTGGTGAGGTTATGGTATGGGCAGGCGTATGTTATGGACGACGAACACAGGCCACTCGATTCACAACATTACCCTAACCCTAACCCTACCCCTACCCCTCACACCAGATACTGACTGGTTTTCGGACCCCCCCAGACCCCCCCAATAAAGCAAAACTGCACGTTTCAGAGTGGCCTTTTATTGTGGCCAGCCTAAGGCACACCTGTGCAATAATCATGCTGTCTAATCAGCATCTTGATATGCCACACCTGTGAGGTGGGATGGATTATCTCGGCAAAGGAGAAGTGCTCACTATTCAGATTTGTGAACAATATTTGAGAGAAATTGTTATTTTGTGTATATAGAAAATGTTTTAGATCTTTGAGTTCATCTCATGAAAAATGGGAGCAAAAAGAAAAAAAGTGTTGGGTTTATATATTTTTTTTCAGTGTACATTCAGAGTGTATTACATACTCAAATGTACGTCAGTGTCAGTGTCTCCAATACCAAGGGTAGTGTCTAGTTTACAATAATTGTGATAATGACGTTGTGAAAGTAGCATTAGATAATTAGGAAGGGAACTTTTTGTATCAATAGTCGAGTTGAAAAGGTATGACGATGAACTGTTTCTTGTTTTTTCCTCCTTAGGAGCAGTCTGACTCTGGTGGCGCTCAGCAGAGACGTAAGAGGGTGCTGTCCTCTGAGGAAGAGGATGGGGGAGAGGAGAGGAGCTTGGTATGGACTAACTCCTGGAGTCAGATACTTGCATCAGCAGCCAGGAATGTCAAATTAAATTGTGACTTTTTCTCATATTATTGACTCAGTGCCGAAGTCCAAAGACGGCCAGGTTCTATCGTTTGGGCAGAAGCAGAAAGTCTTCATCAGAGAAGTCGAAATCTAAGAAGTCTTCATCAGGTAAGAGAAAAAAACGTTACGTTTCAACCCTATTAAAAATAATGGTTTGATATTTTGAGAGTTATACTTATGTGCTCTGGTGTCAAGAGATGGATACGAATAATATAATAATATAAAATATAAAACAGAAATCTTAAAATATGTTTTTTTACGAGATATGTTAAAATACTGTAAAAAGAAGATAAATAGAAAATACAAACATTATAATAAAGATAATATTAAATCTTATAACATACAAAGAAATATATTTAAAAGGTCATATAAAATACTTTAACAATAACAAAAATATATAATAGAAAATGTTCAATAAAAATATGAAAACAATGCTGTAAAAACACAATCATAAGTAAATCAATATAGGATAGGAAAATAAAATAGAAATGTGAAAAGCTGCTTTTAGAAAAAATATAGAAACAAAACATTCAAATAGAAAACTGAATAAGGTAGTAGTAGTAGTTGAGACTTTTATTTTATTATAACATCACAACATATATTGTGCACGAGATCAACGCTAATGCCCCGGATCATTTTTAGGCAGTGCATCTCCTGAACCAGAGACGGCCAGCACTGATAAACAGAGGAAGAGGCAGAGGGGGGGCCAGGGGGGGACACAGTTAGAGGTGGTGCTGGAAGCCTTCCTGGACTTCTGTGACCAGTACAGGTAAACTCCAGTCAAATCATTTCACCACCAACACTCCTTACAGTTTAATACTTTTTATTGCAAGGTTTGCAGTTGAAGAAGTGAACCTTTTGTGTTTGTGTTTCAGGGAGTCTTTGGAGTCCAACACTTTGAAAGAGTGTGTTGATTCTTTCTCCTCCAATGTGGAAAATCAGCTCTTAGAAAAGGTCAGATAACAGAATGTAGTGCAGAGTTACAACCATATTTCTAACTGTTGAGGCATTTTTCATTCACATAAGAAATGACAAAACTGTTGTAAAACAGGAAGACAGCGCTCTGGTTTTTACAGCTTTTGAATAATTATTATCTTTAGGCAAATATGCATTAATTCCACCGAAGTATTTTTTCCTCATAAAATAAGCGTTAAACGTCAAAACAGAGGTGAACAAAAAATGAATTGATATCAGGATTTTAATCAAAGACATATTCTGTACAGGGTTTCCCACACATTGACTATACTTGGGCGGGCCGCCCAAGTATATTTCGCGACCCATTTAATTTTTTAAATTTTTTAATATATATTTTTTAATCGTCCGTGACCACGACGCCATCTGCGATCGATTAACTTGTGGACAATGATCCCTCGCTCTACGCCTCCTGTACCCAGACCCGGACTGGTCATCGGGAGGACCGGGGGGTTTCCCGATGGCCTGCCCTGTTAAGTGGCCTGCCTCACACAGGGTGACTGGCTGTCTACATGCTGTCATACAGATCATAAATCAAAGCCCTTGATTGGTCTCTGTGTGTCATTCAAGCTTGGGATAACCTCAGCTAAAGGACTCTGAGTGTTTAGATAGTTAACTTAGTCTAAGTTCTCAGTGGGTCTCAAACGGTTTGGTCACCATTTATGTAAACACATATTTCCATTTGAGAGGGTAGTGATTAGTAAAATATGCATAAATAAAATTAAAAGTTAACTAGGTGAAAAAAGGTAAGATACACTTTTAAAACTTGTTGAGGGCTAAAACTAATCTTTGCTGCTGCCTCAAAGAGGAGAAGGGAGGAGAGGAGGGAGACAGGAGAGGCTGATTCAGGAGCACAGACACACTCACAACTATAAATGAACCAAAGATAAATAAACAAGTTTCAGTGTTTTTTTCATATTGGATGTTATTGGTTATGGCCATGATTTTATGATTATTGAAATGTATACAGTTCTGATTCATATAGGTGTTTCCATAGATCTAGTCTCTTTATCTTCCACTCAAAATGCACCAGATTGATGCATTTAAAAATCTTACCGGGGGAGCATGCCCCTGGACCCCCCTAGAGGATTTGAGGTCCACCCCCACTTAAAATCACATTGATAGGTTCCTAAATACATTTACCATTGTTTTTTTTAAATAGTAACCAATGTTTATATGTGGGTAGTAGATTTTAACTATAGGGCTATCACTATGGGCCCTGCCTGCACCTGTTCGCTCTGCCATCGTGTGAAGGGTCTGCTAACAAGCGACCAACAGAAAGGTTATTGTTGTTGCACGTCACATCAACCCCCCCCCCCCCCCCGCTACCACCACCCCCCAAGTATATTTCAGATCTGTGGGAAACACTGCTGTATATTCTTTGTGTGTTTTTCCCCCAGATCTCTACTTCCAAGGAGCTAAAGGTTTTAAAAAGAGAAAACATAAAGGTAACTATGGCAACCAGCTTTAAGCAATGCTAACAGAATGGCTTTTGCGAAGTTGGCCTATCACTTTAGTCCACACTGAAATATGATGACAACCACGGGAAGAAGTACGATTACATTTTGCACAAGAGGTCATTGGTTGTTGGCCTTCAGTGACGTGTCGCCCAGGTCCCTCCCACCTGGCGAGTGGAGGATCCGGATTGGTGCGGTACCGGGCATGGCCACCGATAACGCCACTTGGCCCTTGAGACAGAGACTATATTTTTTTGAAAATATCTTTATTTAACTAAAGAACACCTGGTGTTGTGTTGCTTCCCCTTCCCTTAACGAGCTGGGATGTAACAGAAACTAATCAGATAACAGATTTTTATAGTGGCACAGGCAAGCAGAGGAGGTAAACAAAAATATCTTGTTGTTTTTCTCCCAAGGCTCGGCGCCCTACCTTGCAGTGAGCAAAGAGCAAATCTCTTCAAGCGTCCCATTATGCTTTTTTGGGGTTGTCCCTTTCCTGTAGTTCCTGTGTGAGAGTGGGACCCGTATACAGACATGCGTATTAGCCTTAGCAGCAGAGTCCACTACTCTCCTCCACATAAAGTTACACACACAGTCTGGTGGAAACACTGTTCTGACAGTGTACACACACCCTAACATTACACTATATTATTATACTGTGTTATACCAAGTATTATAGCGTTATACTGAACACCCATTATTTTCCAATAATGAGCATTTCTCCAAGGAAAGTTCTACTCCAACAATGACGTTAACATTTTATGGCTTTCAATTAACTGTCTCAACAACTAATGCCATTTATCCCACTGTTGACATAATTTATCTGAACATTTATCCAACTCTTGGCATAATTTATCTGAACATTTATCCCACTCTTGGCACAATTTATCTGAACTTTGGTGATGCTCTGACTTGTCATGTATGCTCTGTATTTCATTATCAGCCCAAAATTATAATTTACATATTTCCATTATCTTGTGTGTGTGTGTGTGTGTGTGTGTGTGTGTGTGTGTGTGTGTGTGTGTGTGTGTGTGTGTGTGTGTGTGTGTGTGTGTGTGTGTGTGTGTGTGTGTGTGTGTGTGTGTGTGTGTGTGTGTGTGTGTGTGTGTGTGTGTGTGTGTGTGTGTGTGTGTGTGTGTGTGTGTGTGTGTGTGTGTGTGTGTGTGTGTGTGTGTGTGTGTGTGTGTGTGTGTGTGTGTGTGTGTCAGGTGGCTTCTTCGATCCGTACAAAGACACAGAGACTGTTGGATGCCAAAAATGAGCTGATGTGGTGAGAGGCGGTTCAGATGCACCAACACATCAGTTTTCATTCTGATTCCTGTTAAATGTTATAGTCTAAAAGATTAAAAATATTCCCTTTGAAAGAATCTAGTAATAAAAAACGTTGACCGTTAACCGTCAACAGTGAGGTCCATAATTTGCACATAAATGTATTTTCAGTGATATTCTCTAAAGTCAGCTCTTTTTTTTATTCTTATCCAAGTCTGTTTTTTGTTCATTTCAAATACTGAAAAAAGTGGAATCAAACGGATCCCACTTACCCTACGACTACAAAAAGACATGGTCACGGTATAGAAAATAAAGATACGATTAGTAACTTTAATGCGTATGATTGATTTAAATATTTCAACATGAAAATAATCCTGTATAAATGGATATAACAGGGGAAATATAATACAGAAAAATAAGAATACATTTGTAATAAAAACTGAAACCATCAGATCCTCCTTCGCACTCTCCAAGAACTTGGAGTTTCAGGCTCTGCACTCTCCCTCCTCGCCTCATACCTCAAAGACCGTACCTACAGGGTAACTTGGAGAGGGTCTGAGTCTGACCCTTGTCAATTAACTACAGGGGTCCCTCAGGGCTCTGTTCTTGGTCCCCTCCTTTTCTCTCTGTACACAAACTCGCTCGGATCGGTCATTAGCCCGCATGGTTTTTCTTACCACTGCTATGCTGACGACACCCAATTAATTCTGTCCTTTCCCCGCTCAGAGACCCAGGTCGTCGCACGCATCTCTGCTTGTCTAGCTGACATCTCTCAGTGGATGTCTGCTCATCACCTCAAGCTCAACCTTGACAAGACTGAACTGCTTTTCCTTCCGGGAAAAGATTGTCCCACTCTTGACCTGACGATCAACATCGGCACCTCTGTTGTTTCCCCGACTCAGACGGCAAGGAATCTGGGTGTGACCCTAGATAACAACCTCTCCTTCACTGCAAACATCGCTGCTACAACTCGTTGCTGCAGATATACGCTGTACAACATCAGGAAGATTCGTCCCCAGCTGACCCAGAAAGCCACCCAGGTTCTGGTCCAGGCTCTCGTCACCTCACGCCTAGACTATTGCAACTCCCTCCTGGCTGGTCTACCTGCATGTGCCATTCGACCTCTGCAGCTCATCCAGAATGCAGCGGCTCGTCTGGTCTTCAACCTTCCAAAATGTTCCCACACCACTCCGCTCCTTCGCTCCCTTCACTGGCTCCCGGTAACTGCTAGAATCCACTTCAAGACACTAGTACTTGCATACCATGCTACGAATGGATCTGGCCCTTCCTACATCCAGGACATGGTTAAACTGTACACCCCAGCGCGTGCACTCCGCTCGGCATCAGCCAAACGACTCGCTGCACCCTCGCTGCGAGGTGGACCCAAGTTCCCATCAGCAAAAACACGTGGGTTTGCTATCCTGGCTCCAAGATGGTGGAATGAGCTCCCCATTGACATCAGGACGGCAGAAAGCCTGCACATCTTCCGGCGCAGACTGAAAACTCATCTCTTTCGACTCCACTTCGAGCGATAGAATTACTAACAAAGCACTTATATACTAACATAGGACTGGCTTATCTATAGCCAGCTGACAAAGCACTTATATACTAACATAGGACTGGCTTATCTATAGCCAGCTGAGTAGCACTTGAAATGTTTGGCTCTATGATACCTGCTGTACTTATATGATTCTGTTTTTCTTCTGGGCTGTGTCTTCCTGGTCGTATGTACTTATTGTAAGTCGCTTTGGACAAAAGCGTCAGCTAAATGCAATGTAATGTAATGTAATGAAACGGGGTGAAACCTATGTTCTTTAAACTACCTTTACTTCCTGTTAAGGTTACTTCCATCCTTAACTCACAATGACTCCTCTTTTGATTGGTCAGGGGGGAGAGGCAGGTGTGTTTGCTGCAAAAGGAGAAATCTGAACTTAAAGCACGACTAGCTGATCTGAGACGAGGCCAAGCCTTCCTGCACGACAT
This sequence comes from Harpagifer antarcticus, assembly GCA_902827135.1. Classification (NCBI taxonomy): domain Eukaryota; kingdom Metazoa; phylum Chordata; class Actinopteri; order Perciformes; family Harpagiferidae; genus Harpagifer; species Harpagifer antarcticus. The sequence goes on along the minus strand of CADEHL010001042.1, from coordinate 128,834 downwards.
CAGAGAGCTCAACACACAATACCTGGACTACCGACACAAACACCCCAAAGAAAAAGAGATGGTATACACACAACTTTAGCAAATCAACCTACATTTATATTAATTGATGTTTTTTAAAGCATTTTAGAGGGGGCCCATTATGCTTTTTGGATGTTTCTCTTTCCTGTAGTGTGTTATATCGATTTCTCTGCTTGTAAATGGTCTGCAAAGGCTTAAATTGTTAACTTCTCTCTTCCGCCCCCCCCCCTGCATGAAACGCCTCCATTAAACTTCTTTCTTACTTCTTTAACATAGTGACATCACTACGTAACACTTCCACTTCTATTGCCTAGCGCACCGACACATTGTATGTGATAGGCTAAGGCCACGTTTACACGGAGACGAAAACGAACCGATGTCGATATCAAAAAAGTCTTCCGTCCACACGGAATCGGCTCAAGAAACGTGTCCGTCCACACGAGACCGCTCGACTTGCTGGAGACGCTATAGTCCATATGCCTGGCCTGTAAGTGGAGCTGTACTTCCGCCACAAAATACACCAAAAGCAGCGAAGAAGACCCCCCGAGCATGGCTGCTATGGTTGCCTGGTTGCCCTTCTGTTTATTCTCCGCGGTGGATTTAGCAACATGTAGTTTATGTAGTTCTCCATGTCCATTTTTTGCTGATGGTTGTGGTAGAAGAGCTGTAGATGTTTGCACTAACATCTGTAGCATGGTCAGTAGCGTGTGGAGCACGAAAGCAACGGTGTGATCCGCCATTGTTGTTGGCGAAACACATCAGCGGTCACGCGGGGGTGAGCAGCAGAGGTGGGGAGAGGTGGGGCTATGGCGTCATCGTTATCAGGACGCAGCCGTTTGGCCCCCCAGAGCGTTTCGTCCGCAGATCTACCCACCATGGGAGCTGTTATCGTTTGAGGCCTCCTTTTCCGCGGTTCCTTTACGGCCTCGTGTGGACGAACCGTCCATACGATAGAGAACTGTAGCGGATACAACCCGTTTCGTCTCTGTGTAAACGTGGCCTAAGTGGTAGGACATCTCTAAGCGGTTGACCAATTACAACAGAGCCGGTCAGCGAACCAATCAGTTTCAGACAGAGGGTGAAAAGAGGTGCTGCAGCACAACATTAAAGCATGGAGACATTTCACAGTAGAGGCACAAAATACAAATGTGAGCATAATAGGGCCCCTTTTAATATAACTGACTGACACTCCTTTCATTCTTCCCCCTCTCTCGCAGTATGGTGCCTCCAGCTTGCCAGCTCTGCTATTAGAGGCCAAGAGTATTCAGGCAGAAGAACTTCAGCCAAAAGGAAATAATGAATAAATAATGCACTATACCCCACACACAGACATTTCTTAAACCAGTAAATGGAAAAGCGACATTATTTATTTTTGTGTTTATACGATTATTTAGTTTGGCCACTTGTGGAGATAAATGTAACGGTGGGAGACAGAAGGAAGGAAGGATCCCCAGATCGAAATATAATCTTGTTCGGTAACCTTACTAATCACATTAAAATACCTTGAACCACTTGCAGGAAGTTTTGGTTTTGGTTATGTGGTTTACTGGTTTTGTGTTCAAAGTCATGTTTTAATTCTTCTAAATCATCTTTAAATGTAAATGTTACAGTACCCTACATTTAAAGTGTTACTCCATCCAAAATAAAAAAAACAGACGTTTCTCCAGATGTCCTAACTTCTCTTTCTTAGTGCCTACTCCAATAGAAAATTCAAAATTGAGAAAAAATACTGTTTCATACTGGATTTAGATTTTGGATAATACGAACCTTCCTTCTATTGCATGTCGTGTTTGATAGTTATGTTGAGCATACTGCGCTATAAACCTCTGTGATAATATACAGTATGTGGTAAGTGCGTCACTGTAATATTTCTGACAAAATGTAACAACATATAAGTGGACCTCTGTCTGACACTTAACCATTTCAGTGTCTCCAGCATTTCAGTTACTCTGGTACTGTAGGAGCACTGCGATGCACATCGTGCTGCCTTATTTTGTGCTACTTGTAATTTGTATAAGTCTTTTTCTGCAGCACTAGACCAAATAACCAAACAATAATCAAGCTGAAACAGAACCAATGCATCCAAAACCTGTCTAGTGGCAAATATTTGACAAGTGACACACCCCTTCCCATTTTACATACATATGAGAAAACTCAAAAAGAATGATTTAATTTCTTAAAATACTAACACAGTATTCCGAGAAAGTCTCATTATATCGACAAGATATTTTCCTTTCATCACATTGGTGTAGATACACCCATTCTTGCCTACACACAAGCAAGGCAAGAATGGGTACGCACAACAGAAGACAATATAATTAATCACATGCAATTTAACAATAATTTCTTAAACCAAAATGCGAAAGATATGTCCCTTAAAATCCTGAATCCAAAAGTTTTAAATCTACAAACCACATTAGTTGAAGCTAAGTAAACAGAAAGAGCCTTCTGTTCAGGTTTGTAACTGTAACAACATGTGAGTCCAAGTGTGTACAGAGAGAGTATTGAGAAGAGTTTATTTTGAGCCATTTAACTTCTGCACCAGAAGGCGACAGCATAGTCCCAGCAAGATTATTTGATGTCACGTACAGTCAGTTACATCTCACAAGGCTGCTTTCTTGGAAAATAATTTAGTTTTAAGGTTGAACTCTCTGTATTTATTTCCAACTGGTCTAAAATAATTGTGCATTAAGACCGATGAAAGGCTTTGAACCTGTTTTCTACTGGGTTTGGTATACTATAAAAATAGGAATGATTAACAGTTCATCAGGATGGTTGTTGTAAATCGGTGGTGACATGTTGAGCATGCAGCCTAGATGAAGCCAGAGGAAAATATCAAATGTAGTTAAGAAGGCCTTTAATGAATCAAAAGCCCTGAAAAATGTACACTATTTCAGGAAGTTAAATGATTACAACGGCATGTTTAATTAGGAACATATTTGAATCACAAACTGCAATGGTGCAGTTTTGTAAAGAGGCTACCAAAAAATTGCCAACTGAAACATGTAAAATAAATAAATAAAATGCACTTTGGTCTTGTGGTTCTAACCCACATCTACAAAACAACAGTTCAGCGCAGGCTGATATAGTGAAAACAGCTTCCAAATAACTACAGTTTCGTGTCGGACACACACACACACACACACAACCTGATTTGACAGACTAATTAAACTTTTTAATTTGTGCGTTTTTCTTCACAAAGTTATTTAGTAGGTTGTATTTCTGGAGATGAATTGTTTTAAATACGATGTAAATTATATATATTTTATTTGAAAAGGTGCATTAAATGTGCATGCTCATAAAATACTGTAGTTTCAGTTTCTCCATTATTTAAACATGTTCTGACACGACAAGAGATTGGTCGTCACGGTATCGGACAGATTTCTAAGCCAATTAACTACTCCCTATGGTCAAGGTGTGCGCGTAGTTTCTCCTGCCCACATAGGGAGGGGCGTTCCTGATTGGCTGAAAGTTGAAGAACAGTTTGACATTTCCTTACGGCCTGTCCACACTACAGCTTCAAAAAAAGCTTGGACCTGGGCGTGTCTGAAGCTCGACCAACAACCAATCACATGAATCTCCCGCCCCTGACACACAAGCAGCGGTTTGATTGGCTAGAGCTTGTACTGGCATATGATTTGATTGGCTGACGCTTCCACCGAAAGCTTCAGAAGCTTCAAAAGTTGAACATTGCTCAACTTTTGCAGCCTGAAACGCCAGGAAAGCTCCGCTCTGCTTCCCACAATGCAGTTCGGCGAAAAGTGACGTCACCCCATTCAAAGTGAATGAGCAGAAGCGTTGGAAACCGTTTTTGAAGCTGTAGTGTGGACGGGCTGTTATACTCTAATAATAGTAGAGACGGCCGGGGGCTAACGACTTACACAAAAACGTAGGTTTATTTAAAAAAAAAAAAATACAATATATAGATATATCATTAGTTTTAATTCACATTTTGACGAAGCTTGACTTTTGTCGTGTCTGCTGTGGTTAACAGGGCTTGTAAAACCGGTGTTGCAGTATAAATTGAGTCATGACAACTAGTGATGGGCATTTAGATTCCCTTCGGGGACACGAATCTTTTGATTCAGTTCACTTTAAAGATTTGTTTACTGATTCGTTCATCGGTTCGCGAACGACTTCTGGTGATTTGCACGTTCGCGAACGATTCGTCTTTGTACTTAATTCGTTCAGTGAGTCTTCACTACTGCCGAAGTCCGTACAAGAAGTTTGCTGGCGTAAAATGTATGATATTAAAACACATTTTAAACCTCACCTTGTTGCCCCATAAATTATGCTCTGGGAATAGGCTACATATTATTTAAGAAATATAATTGGCCATTGTTAAATCTCATAAATGTGTGCCTGACTATACGATGTATTACAGCAAAGGGTTATACTTTCAAACCCATGCACGTACTATGTGGCCTAACTTAAATCCCAAAGCATTAAACTCCATTTGGCCGAGTTCAAATTGAATAAAAAAATATATCCTCTACATCGGTGACGATTTATTCATATTCTATGTACCCATCTATGTTTACCTTTAGCTAGCGGCTAAGCTAGTGGGACGCTACGGAGCCCAGCTATCCGCCCTCTGAAGCTTTTAGGGCCGACAGGGGGAGGAGAATGTCCCGCTAACGCTGTGTGTGTGTTTCACATTAGCGGGACGCTATGGAGCTCAGGTATCCGCCCTCTGAAGCTTTTAGGGCTGACAGGGGGAGGAGAATACAACGCTGTGTGTATTTATCGCTAAGCTAGCTGGATGCTACGGAGCCCAGCTATCCGCCCTCTGAAGCTTTTAGGGCCAACAGGGGGAGGAGAATACAACGCTGTGTGTATTTATCGCTAAGCTAGCGGCTAAGCTAACTGGACGCTACGGTTCAGGTATCCATCCTCTGAGGCATTTATGGCGGACAGGTTGAGGAGGATGTCCCACTCCTGTGTGTGTGTAACGGAGCTCAGATGAGAGGGCTCTGATTACAGTTTTAATCCTCTGTCAAACTGCATGTTTTCTGCTATATTTGATGAGAGATAAAATGATTTTCTGCCACAGGAGTTTGACAGAGAATAACTGAAAGTACACAGTAAAATAACTTCATAGTAGCCTACTTGTGGTAGAAGTCCAACTAGTACTGAGTCCAACAGTAAAGTACTTAATTGTATTTGTGGTAGTTGTCTAACTGAGTCCAACTGAGTCCAACTCTGTGTAGACGGAACATCCAGTATTTCGGAGGGGCCCTAACGGGACCCTCCTCTTGAAAGAAACTGTAGGAAAAGAACTGTAACAAACAGTTCTGAACTGTTTCAGCCAGTTCTTTAAGTTCGTCGTTCGCGAACAGCTTCTCTTTAGCTTTTGGCGGAAGGCGGCGACTCAAACAAACGAATCGTTTTGTGGGAGTAATCAGTTCATCTCGTTCACTTCAAATATTCGTTCAAAAAGAACGAATCGTTCGCGAACAACCCATCACTAATGACAACTGGCGACATTCTATTATTTTCGTCATAGGAATCCGGGGCGTGTACATTGAGGACCCATTGTGGATTTACCAGGAAATAAACATGTCGATCGCCTCGTTTGTCGTTTACGTTAATCTTTTTGCTTTATCTGCCTTCCTAAGATCACATTGATGCACATTCAGTACTCGTATGTGAGGTTGTGGGTGAGAGGTCGATATCGTTACGCTTACAGGGAGGCATGGGCGTCGCAGCCATTATATGAGGGTGGGACAAGTCCCCCCCACTTTTAAAAATTATTAGTTTAGACCCCCCCACTTTTACCATGTGGAAAGTCCGTGAATCGGACTATCCACTCGCCACACTTTGTAGAGCGCTGTGTCAGTGCTTCACTATCAAATCCATTCCACTTGCTTATTGAGAGAATGCCCAAATCAATGAAACTCCGCACCATGTTTTCACTGCTACTTTGTACCAAGGCAGATTCTCCCATAGCGCGCGCATGTTCAAGGAGTGTTGTCATAGTTGGACAGCTCAGATCTGTTGTATGAAGTGATGCCGGTAGCAGAGGTAACACACACACCAAATGTTCAGGACATTGTTAATACAGCGAAAATCAAAGCTGACGATCTCTTGGTTTGATATGTTTTCTCCCCCAGACAACATGGACATAAGAACATTGTTTTCAAAGAATAGGAAAGTAAGTCTTCAGCTGGTAGCAGTTAATCAGTTAACAGTGATGGCGGCAAAAGCGTCTCACTTCTCGAGAGGAGTTTCGTCTTTATGTGTTGAACTGTTGTGAACGATTCATCTCTTGAATGCTCTTATGCTGACGTCATATCTGTCAATCTGTCAATCACACAGCTGGTTCTAATAAAGGGATCATTGCTGGCTCACTCAGGGAATTCAGTCAGTGTTATGTGAACTACAATGCAAGTGTGTGGCGTCTTTTATTCCTCCGTAGTATTAGTCCAAGGCTATCTAGACCTTTGCTGGTAATGGCTGCTGCGCCAACAGGTTATGGCCCCAGAAAGGATTTTGGAAACTGATGGAATCGTTTGTGCTTTGACGGAGATGAGAAAAACTATGAGTTGTGGGAAACAAAGTTTCTTGGCCACCTGCGTCTACAAGGGCTGAAAAGCACCATATTGAAAGAGCCTGACAGTGGCGGAGGCAAAGAGGACGCAGAAGGAGCCGCGGTAAGAGCCGCAGAAGACGCTGATAAAAATTAAGAAGTCTACGCTGAACTTATTCAATTGTTGGACGATACAAGTTTGTCTCTGGTCATGAGAGATGCAGCGGACAATGGGAGAAAGGCGTTGAAGATTCTGAGGGATCACTACGCAGGTACAGGAAAACCGTGTGTGATCAGCTTGTATACAGAGCTTACGTCTCTCCAGAAATATGCGAATGAAAGCATCACAGACTATATTATACGAGCAGAGACTGCCATCACAGCACTGAGGAATGCAGAGAGATTTTCAGTGACGGTTTATTGATAGCTATGATTCTGAAGGGGCTGCCAGCGTCATTTAAGCCGTTTTCTATCCACACTACACAAAGTGATGAGAAGATCACCTTCGCCGAGTTCAAGACCAAGCTGAGGAGCTACGAGAGCACTGAGAAGTTCAGTGGGAGCTCAGTTGATGACAGCGTGATGAAAGTAAGAGGCAAAGACTTTGATGTGAAGCTACTGACCTGTTATACTTGCGGCCAGAAGGGTCACAGGGTCCGAGAGTGCAAGGCTGCTGGTCACGGGGAACAACAGAGACAGTGGTGCCGTTTTTGCAGGAGTTCCACGCACAGAGATGCAAACTGCAGGCGGAGAGGACGACGAGACATCGTAAAACAGGCCGTGGATGAAGAGGACCACAACCACCACCACACATTCGCCTTCAAGGCTCGCGAACGACAGGTGGACAGCGACCCGGGCGATGGACTGAAGCAAAGAGGACTTATAGTCGTCACCGGTGCTACATCGCACATAGTGACTGACATGAACAAATTCAAAGACTTTGACGAGAGTTTCGAGCCACGAAAACATGTCCTGGAGTTGGCTGATGGAGTGAGGCCCTCTGGCATAGCGCTGAAGAGAGGTGCAGCCAAAGTTTGGCTGAAAGACAATACGGGTCGAGAGGTGGAGACGATGCTGACGGGGGCGCTGTACGTCCCATCCTTTCCCCAAGACATTTTCTCGGTCAAAGCAGCGACGACCAATGGAGCCACGGTCGTATTCAAAGAAGGACAGAACAAGCTCATTCACGAGAACCGTACGACATTTGATATTAAGGTGTATGATAGATTGTTTTATTTAAACACAGTTAATGATGAAAATGTTGATGAATGTCATGGGTGTTATGATATCAAAACATGGCACGAAATTCTAGGTCACTGTAACTACGAAGATGTATTGAAATTGCAAAAGGTCACAGAGGGTATGACAATTAAAGGCAAAACTGATACATCTAATTTGACATGTGAAGTGTGCACAAAAGGTACATTTGCTCAGAGCAGGAGCAGAGAGCCAGATGAAAGGGCAAAGGCTGCACTGCAGCTTGTACACACAGATTTGTCTGGACCTATAGATCCTACAGCTAAAGATGGGTTCAGATACACATTAGCATTTACTGATGACTATTCAGGAGCAGTTTTTGTTTATTTTTTGAAATCTAAGAGTGACACAGTCAAGGCTACTGAGAAGTACATTGCTGACGTTTCACCTTATGGATTAATCAAATGCATTAGATCTGATAATGGTACTGAGTGTCAGGGAATATTTTAATCCGATCTCTTTGTGTCTTGAGTTTCTCAGCTTTTCTGAGAAACCTGTCAAATTAGAAACATATGCTTTGTGTTAAATCGCAGCTCCTATCTGTAATGTGTGGAGAACACAGGTCAAGAGGTCCTCTGCCTTCCTGTGGGTGAGGGGTTTGGTTCATTTGAGTTGGGAATACAGAGGGGTCTTTGTTCCCATGTCTGGTAATAATTAAGATGGGAAAAGGCGGGCTTTCTAAGACCGCCTTTTCTCTCTAGATGCATGTTTCTACTCTTTGTGTCTTCAGAGATTGCTCGGTAGCTTACATGTAAAGTGTGAAATGCTCTGTGATCTCTCCGGCCGTATTCTAGTCTCAATAAATATCAGTGTTTGACTAAAACCGCTCCTGCTTCCATCCTTTCCTGAGCCTTGGCTCTGCATTGCTGCTACAGAAGTTTTCTTCACACTGAGTATACTTCTGGTCAATTTCAGTCATTGCTAAGTAGAAATGCCATCAGACATGAGACCTCAGCTCCTTATTCACCCCATCAAAATGGGACAGCTGAGAGAAATTGGAGAACATTGTTTGAAATGGCAAGATGCATGCTAATTGAGAGTAACCTACCAAAATAGTTGTGGACATATGCAGTTATGACTGCTGCTGTCATTCGAAATAGGTGTTACAACAAACGTGTAGGACAGACTCCATACTACATGTTGACAGGAAAGAAAACCTCCTCAATATTTCCAGAGTACATCTTATCCACAAAGGGAAAGAAAACCTCCTCAATATTTGAAGGATTATGAGTGTAAAGTCGAATCTGATGACCAAGGAGAACTAACCCTTGATTACTGTTATAGAGTTATTTGTGATGTGCCCCAAACATTGAAGGAGGCTATGACATCACCAAATTCTCAATTATGGGCTAAAGCTATGGAGGAGGAAATGGATTCACTAAGGCAAAATGACACATTTACCCTGACCACACTGCCAGAAGGTAAACATGCAGTGGGGGGCAGATGGGTTTACACAGTGAAAGAGAACCCAGTTAAAACATGCAAAGCCAGGTATGTAGCAAAGGGCTATAGTCAAGTGTCTGGTATTGATTATAAGGAAACCTTTTCTCCAACTGCAAATATGACATCTGTACCTAGTCTAATGCAAATCGCAGTACAACATGATTTAGAATTGCATCGAATGGATGTTAAAACGGCATATTTACATGCTCCTATAGACTGTGAGTTGTTTATGGAACAACCTGAAGGATTTGAGGTTAAGTCAGAGAAGGGGGAGAAACTGGTCTGTAAACTTAACAAATCACTGTATGGTCTGAAACAATCAGGACGGAATTGGAATAAAATGCTCCATGATTATCTAAGTGAAAATGGTTTTATTCAAAATCCGGCTGACCATTGTGTTTACAGTAAACTACCATCTAAAGGTGAAAGGATTATTTTGATAATCTGGGTTGATGATCTTATCATTGCAGGAAACAACAGTCAAACAATCCAAAATGTAAAAGACATTTTGGGAGCCAAATTTAAGATGAAAGATCTTGGCAAACTTAAGAACTTTCTAGGCATTGATTTCACACAGACAGATAGTGAAATAAAGATGAACCAGAAAAGGTACATCATGAAAATATTGCAAAGGTTTGACATGTCTGACTGCAAGGCAAGATCGACTCCATGCGAGTATAAACAACAATTTGACAATGAAGGTGAATCTGTTGATCAAAAGAGGTATCGTGAAGTGGTAGGCAGCTTGATTTATGTGATGACATGTACTAGACCTGATCTAAGTTTTATTGTCAGTAAGTTGTCTCAACACTTATCCGAACCAAAAGAACAGCATATGGTAACAGCAAAACATGTGTTAAGATGCTTGAAGGGAACTGTAGACCAGGAGTTGTGTTACAAGAGAAGTGATTCAAAACTAAAACTTGTTGCATATTGTGATGCTGATTGGGAAGCAGATCAAAATGAAAAAAAAAAAAAGTGTAAATGTCTGTCAAAGGTTGTCAGAATAAGATCAAGTGGGAGTGTTGAACTGTTGTGAACGATTCATCTCTTGAATGCTCTTATGCTGACGTCATATCTGTCAATCTGTCAATCACACAGCTGGTTCTTGTGAAGGAAACTTCTGTGCAGCAATGCAGAGCCAAGGCTCAGGAAAGGATTGAAGCTGGAGCGACTTTAGTCAAACACTGATATTTATTGAGAGTATAATACGGCCGGAGAGGTTACAAAGTATAACACACTTGCATGTGGGCTACCAAGCAAACTCTGAAGACCAAGAGCAGAAACACACATCATTACCAAAAAGCCCGCTCCTCCCACCTTAATCATTACCAGACATTGGAACAAAGACCCATCTGTATTCCAAACTCACATGGGCCAAACTTCTCCCCCACAGGAAGGCAGAGGACCTCTTGACCTGTGTCCTCCTCAAGCTACAGGCAGGAGCATATGCGACTTAACGAAAAGCATATTGTTTGTAATTTAACAGGTTCTCAGAAAAGCTGAGAACCTCTAGACACAAAGTGATCGGATACTTAAATCAATAAGCGTCTTCAGAGTTGTGTGGGCTCACATATATCAATTACATCAAAAAGTAAAACAAGATTGAAAACACTTCAATCACCATGATTGAACACAGTCAATCATAATAGAAAAATCATCTCTCTTCAGTGTTTGGCATCATTTGTCAAAAGCACAATAATAAACACACATGAAATACAAAAATATAATAGCTAAATATATGTTTCAAAAATAAGATCTTTTATCATTTATCACTCAGTTAATCTCATTCATCAAACACAAATTCAAAATCAGTTTACATCTCAAAGATTTACTTCAAGGCAATTACTTATTAAAACACAATTAGAATTTAGGATTATAAGAAATCCAATTGAGGTATACAATTAGAATCATGAGAGATCCAGCTAAAATGCCCAGTTAAGGTATAAATTCACAGTGATGAATCGATCAATCTGTAATCAGTAAAGTTGCACTGTCCTCAATCTTTAACATTACTTTACGTTTACTTCATTACGCTTTATTCAAGAGTAAGGCACTTAGTAGTACATATATTTCATTCAAATACATTTGTTCAAAATCTGAAAAGGAAGAATCAGACATTTATTGTATAACAACCTGAAAAGGAAAAGTTAGGCAAATATTCAAAGACTTTTGTAAAAATCTGGAAAGGAAAGTTTAAACATTTAAAACTTTAAACATCATTGTAGGTCTTTCTGTGCATGGGTAACACGTTGAAGAGTAGTGTTGTTAAGCCTGATTGCTGGACAATTAAGGATATTAACATTATTTGTCATACTATTAGAAATATCTTATTGTTCAATACCTTATAATCTGAAAATATCAATTAATTTATTTTGTTTAGTGTGAAAGTGTAATCTGATCTGACAAAATATATTTATCACCACTATTTAACACATGTCTGTTCATTGGAAATATAAAAAAACAATCATTAATTGTACATCTGTAAACATCTGGTCATTCAATTCAAATGTTATCTTTGTACAAGAGCTGGAAGAACATGTCCTCCTGACTCGTTCTCCTCCTCTCTTTATGACACAGAATGTCTGGTGTGTAAAGGCATCCTGATACTGTAGATTAGCACTGAGGTGCTAATTGGCTCAAAACTCTTCTTCATCAGAGCGCCATATTTCACCCCCCCAATTGCTCTGCTTTTGTGTGGCTCAATTCAGTGAGCACTGTGTGATCCCCCAGTGAAATGGAGGCTCATCCAGGTGCCCCCCTCCCCCCGTGATGGAAGAGGTTAGGAAAACATCTGCTCCTCCAACAAACAAGGAACCTTGTATGAAGCCTCTGAAGACCTCGCTCGTCCTGCAGGGTTGTCTACTTGAGCCCCCCCGAGCAGAAAGATAAAGAAGCATCCCATCTCCTCAGAAAGCGGAAGATTAGAATCCTCTCATCTCGAACGACCTCGTGCCTTCTTGCCCGTGGCTGGGGGTGGTCTCTGCAGCCGGAGAGTGTGATCCTCTCTCTCTGACCCTTGGCCTTCAGAGCTGTCCTAGTTATTGGGTTAACACTTGATAGGGTTGTTTTCCTGAGTGAAGACAACTCAAGGTAATGGATTAGCACATTATCATTCAATTACAAAAATAGGATAGGGCCCTCAGAATTATTTGGGAGCCTTCCTGACACATGCATAAATGTAAGGTTTGTGTTAGTCATTTAACATGCAAGAATCATATACTCATCAGTCCAAAGCAGAGAAATGTTATTTTAAGTTAAATGTGAGCTAGTCCCTGTGGATATCACCCCTTCTCAATGATTCTAAATGTTATATTAATTCACCATTTACCGTTTGATAAAAGATCAGTTTATCAGAAATATATTTGAAATAAATGTTCCAATATGAAATCAATTACTCAATATAATCGACTCTCCCCTCCCCTTTCTTACATATGTCACATGTGTAATAACAAGTAGAAGTCTATTTAAACATGGTATTGTCTATAAGCTATTAATCGAGAAGACTCAGTATCAGTATGCAACTCGCAAATATCTCTTCTCTCTTTCCTATCCCTCTCTTCCCTCTTCTCTCTATTCTCTCTTCCACATCTCTCTCTTCTGTCACTTCTGTTAGATATGAAATAAAACATACTGTCACGGTTATCATGTCAGGTCACAGGTCTATGTCTAGGTTTGGGTGTTTTCACTGTTCTCTATGTCATGTTTTCCTCCTGTCGTTAGTTTCCCTGGTGTCCCTGTGTTTTCTCCTCCCTCCTCACCTGTGTCTCGTTAGCTGATTGTGTTCACCTGTGGCTCTTGTGTTTTCTCCTCCCTCCTCACCTGTGTCTCGTTAGCTGATTGTGTTCACCTGTGTCTTGTAATTATCCCTCCCTGTATTTAGTCTTGTCTCGTGCTGTGTTCAGTGTTGGTGCTTCTTTTGTTGGTGACTGAATTCACCCCGGTGAGTGTTCTGTTTTGTATGTGTAGTTTCATTGTCCTTGAAATAAAGGATTATCAGAGTTATCTGCATTTGGGTCCTGCTTCCTTCACTCAACCGTGACAGAAAACACAAGAGCCACAGGTGAACACAATCAGCTAACGAGACACAGGTGAGGAGGGAGGAGAAAACACAGGGACACCAGGGAAACTAACGACAGGAGGAAAACATGACATAGAGAACAGTGAAAACACCCAAACCTAGACATAGACCTGTGACCTGACATGATAACCGTGACACATACGAGTCCATGTAAGCATGGTATAGGTCATAATTCATTATTCGAGAAGACTCAGTATCACCTGTGCGCAGCTAACAAAAAACAATCGTGAGAACCATATATTATGCAGGAAATGCATACCTTTGTTGAAAAAACAAAACAAAGCAGAGCCGATTTGGGAGGAAAATGAATGAATGAATGAAAACTTTATTACAGACTCAGGGCCCAGATAGAAAAGCTTCAATCCTCCTTAACATCTGAGTTACCACTGAAGGCATAGCATGAATGATAGTGGGTGTCTGAGGGTGTCATCACTGAGAAATGTCAAACAAATTCAAAACCTTATATTTGAAAACAGGTTTGCATTCCTCCACTTAAGGTGACGTTATCATTGGAAACAATAAAAACGAACTGTTTTGATGTAGAATCTATCAATTGAATCGTTAGAGCAGAACATAATGGTTATATTGTAGCCTGAGTTTCATGCAGCCTCTAGTTTTACCAGGTGGATACATGGTCCATATAATGTGAATACATGCAGAATTAGACAGTAAGAGGCCCCTGACATTAGGCCTATATTAAAAAATAGTAGGGGCTTTTAACAGTTTGCCAACTTACAGGCATCCTCTGCATAGCGGTATGAATAGCCTTAAAAACAAACAAACAACCCACTCTGTAGTAACGAGAGTCATATTTCTGACCCATATGCCCTAAGTGAAGCCGTTAGTCTCATCTGACTGACCCAAGGGTTGGTGCTGGTGTGACCAGGAGGCTTCCAGGTGTTCAAAACAGATGTCAAGCTTTCAGTTCATGGCTCGGTGGGGGGGAGCAGACCCATGTGAGGCAGTATCCACGGCTGTAATGTTCAGTTTGAGGAGCGTCATTCTCTCTGGGAGCAGGAAATGGTGTCCATTCTCGGACCAGACCATTAATGTCATGTAGAGCAGCCATAGCATCTCTGTGACTGCACTCAGCCGGACTGTAGCAGGGCAGAACTGGGTGACTCTTAGTGAAGCCGTCCAAGGCCATAGACAAAATGGAACCACGTACTAACAAAAAGGACACAGTGCCATCAATGTCTCTCTTTACCATTGGCCTAATCATAAAACAAATCAGTGGGAAAAATGTGAAACACTAATCCATCATGTGAAATGTTGAGTTAATTTAAATAATTACTTATGGGTTGAAATCAAATCAACATTAACATTATAACTAAAGTCAGTTAAAACTGGACTTGCACGGATCAGAATCTAATCAATACACCATTTTCCCAGCTCTGTGTTGAAAGGATAACAAGCAGGGATGCAAACTTGTCACCTTTCAGCGAAATTCGCCGTTTTGAATCCAAAATAGGTCGTTTGTGTGATTAATGTAGATCTGCAAAAAATATTATTATTGGGGTATGGGGGGGTCTGGGAACCGGAGTAATCTGCAGCCGCGAGCCGTTATGTGCCATCATGACACATGGTGTTCTTTTTTATATATCGTTAGCCTAATAGCATAATTGCCCAAGTCATATTTGAATGTTTTTGGAAAACAAGGAAAAGTGCCCTGCAAAAATGCCTAAGTCAAAGCGATGACTTAGGCAGATAGTGATTTTGGACTCTAAAATGCATTCTGATAGGCTGTGGACATAGGCAATAAGGCAGGGTGATGCAGCAGTGGTAGGAGAGTAAAGTTAGGCAGATATCACAATTTGGCCAAAAAATGACTTAGGCAATTATGCTATTAGGCTAACGATATGACAATGAAGCGCGAGCCGTGTGCTCGAGTCTTCCTGCCTGTCGGCTCTGCTCATGGATGCATAATAAGGCCCCGCTGTTCCGCGAAGATGGTCTAGCTCCAGCAGCCACCTTATCTACGGGCAGGGGCGGCGGGTACTGCAGGCCAGGGAAGGCTATGCCTTCCCAAATATTTTTTGTCACTGCATGCAGGAAAAATATAAGGTATAATGTTTGTGTCTTTGACATTAGCGCTGCTATGCAGCCACCTGTGCCCTGTACTACGAAGCCAGTTCAACAGACCCTGGATACGTTTGAGTTATGATATCTTAACTAACCCTAACAAACGCTCTCTCGCTAAACGGTCATACGACGCTGGTTATCAACATTTAGCAGCGTCATACTTCATTAATGAAAAGTAAACTAATATTTAGACAAATATTAACTTTAAACATCCATGACTCAACCATATAATCCAGGATGCAAGCCACATAGCTGCACCTGCAAGGTGAATACAGCTGGTAAAAGAAAAAGTGTCTGAATGCGCACATTAACAGTTATATGATATCACTGCCCCGTCTAAAACACGATCTGACTTTAATTACATTTGACTTGAGTGTTTCGTCAAACTTAATGTATTGCTTAAAATAATACTTCTGCATACAGTATGTGACACTGTAAGTGTTGCACGGCCAGATACGGCTCGAGAAACTGACTCAGATAAGGACATATGATAGATTATGATATTATATGATCGATGAACTGATTGATGATGTGATATGAATGATAAGTGTGACACGTCGGCGTCTTCTCTTCATACGGCAGTTTAAACTGTATTTCCTTTATACTTAATAGATTTAAACTCCGCACACTGAGCTCTGATCAGGCGGTGCCCGTGCTTTCACTGAGTTGATCTCTTTTCTATAGACGCCGGAGGCAGGCAGCATCAGGTAAAACAAGTTATTTAGGCTTCCCAAACCTGAGCTTCACGCGCCGCCTATGCCTACGGGTGCGTTCGTTAATATTAACTGTGTGGTCCGGAGTTAACTGTGGCACAGACTGGACCGCTGGTGAACAGCTGTTAGAACGGGCCGTTCAGGTGTTCAGAGCAGAGCTCCCTGTCGGAGCGGCCGAACGTGATGTGAACTGAAAAATGTTCCTGTCGCAATATTATTTAAGGAATCGTTGAACCAGCTAACCAGCACACATTGTCACCTTCTGCTAACGTTAGCTTTAGTACTCAGATGTTGTACTTGAGTAAAAGTAGAAGTACCAGAGTGTGGGAATACTATGTTACAGTAAAAGTACTGCATTCAAAATGTTACTCAAGTCAAAGTAGAAAAGTATTATCATCAAAATATAGTGAAAATAGCGACAGTAAATGTAGTCATTGTGCAGATAAGTCCATTTCAGAATAATATATATGATATGTTTTATAATGATTGATCATGAAAGTGTTCTCAAAGCTGGTAAAGGTGCAGCTAGTTTGAATGACTTTATACTGCGGGGTAGCTTGTGGATTTACTCCAGGTGGAACTAAAGTCCGATTTAACACTTGATTATATTTCACATCATTCATCCAGATCTGTAAAGTAACTAAAGGTATGAAATACATCTAGTGGAGTAGAAGTACACCATGTAGGCTACCTCTGACCTGTAGTGGAGTAGAAGAACAAAGTAGCAAAACATTTAAATACTTAAATAAAGTACAGGTATCTCAAAATTGTACCCAAATATATTACTAGTTGAGTTTATGAACTTAGTTACTTAACACCACTGGCTATACAGATAGAACGGCTAAGCCTTGCACAGAGGCATGAAAATACTTTTCTTTTTTTTTTCATAATGCTCAACAGTGCTGCCAAAATTATAAACTGACTGCTACACAACTACAATAAATGCTTTTATATATTTAAATTAAATGTGACTCTTTAGGGTTTCTGTTATTATTATTACCACTGCTGCTTTAGTTGTTCTGACTGCTAAAATCATCTGTTATTCCTCATTTTAAAGCCGATATTCCGTGGGGTCGGGGGGCTCGGATCCTTGTCACCTTTTTTTTTTTATACCTGATGAGTTTGCATCCCTGACAAGACTAGGTACATTACAGGAGTGTTAAAACACCCAAACATGTATCTTATTTTAGTAGAGATGAGAGGACAAGGTCTAATGTTGTGAACGAAATGATCTAGTCAAAGCTTCAATATTTTATCTTATGTAGCACATTTAATTCAATAATTAATCTTGAATTACTAATAACTCTAAAGAAGGCAAAAAGTGGATTAAGGCAAATCCTCATCCAAAGTGTGTGTGTGTGTGTGTGTGTGTGTGTGTGTGTGTGTGTGTGTGTGTGTGTGTGTGTGTGTGTGTGTGTGTGTGTGTGTGTGTGTGTGTGTGTGTGTGTGTGTTGTGTGTGTGTGTGTGTGTGTGTGTGTGTGTGTGTGTGTGTGTGTGTGTGTGTGTGTGTGTGTGTGTGTGTGTGTGTGTGTGTGTGTGTGTGTGTGTGTGTGTGTGTGTGTGTGTGTGTGTTTTAATGAGAAACAATTCGTAGCTTAGACTGAACTCGAAGGAAACTAGTTCTTATTTTTTTTAAGAAATCAAAACAGCTGGGTGAATACTCTCTTTATGGTATTTAAATTGGGTCATGTAGAACCCCTTCATGGATTTGTGATACTGATCTCTGTCAGGAGAGGCCCAGGGAAAACAACATCTATCTTGGAACTGCAATTACTATCTTAAAGAGATTGCAACATTATACTCCTTTAAAAATTGCTCAATTCATTTAAACACATTTATATGCACACAATAAAAACCTCAACAAATATATTGATCCTGGCTTAACCAGCGACCTTTACTCTATTGTTCATAAGCTCAGTAGTTTAACAACTATTATAATTGTAGTAATGTCTGTAGACCAATTGTACCAGAAATCATTTGAAACAGTTTAATAAAGAATGTTAACCTATATTTGAAAACTGTAATTGAACTTCAACCTATATTGATTATCTGATTCCAGTGGCCAGTTGGAATAGACAATCAACAAAGTTTCCATTTTGCAGCAACAGCGCAAAAGGTTTCAACCACAATTAGTATTATGTCTGAGTCTAGTTCTGTCTCATCTGCTTTGTTTCGGAATGTGTTCAATACATTACGTTTTTTTATTCATTATTACCATACAATACATAGATTAAGAATAAATGAAACAAATAATACAACATTGACCTAATTGAGCAGACAGATTTTTTTGCAACCCCGATCTCCTCTGAGGGTCTCAGGGTGTGAGACAGATGCAGGACATAAAAACACTCTTTTGCTATTTATTTTCATTTTGCAGCACATTTATACTATAATAGGCTATATAATTTTGCTTTACATCTTTACATTATTTATTTTTTTCTCAAGTCATTTACTTTTGGTGAGATAACTAAAGTTTAGTTCATTTTACCCTGGCTATGGACTGATTCATTATTAGTTGTTACAAAGCATACACAAGACGGCGGGTAGGCAAACCAATATAGAAACAATTAGACAAACAAATATGAACTCGCAACAAACATCAGCGTGACAGCAAAGCTCATCCAACTTAATTTAATCCGAATAGAGAGATTTCAGAGGAGGTAGGGAAATATCTGTTTAATATGAGTGCCAAGTGCTAAGAACGGAATCTGTTGAAGAGCAATAACTAATTTATTCTCAATCAACAACCACTATGCCAATTTAGTGGTGCTTTGCTCCCCCCGATCCGGAGAGCATAGACTTTTTATTTATTCAGTACCTTTTCTTCTCCAACAACAGCCACATTTAACAACCCATCAGTTCATTACAACGATGAAATACAGCGCTATGTCACATTCTCGCGTACCACCCTTCCCATTAATGACCAATTAACCTATATTGTGATGTGTGCACCCCGGGCAGGCACCTAGTTTCTCCAGCAAGTAGGAAACTGCGGCGCGCCAGGCGACGCACGCACTTCGTTGTCTGCCCCAGTCTTGCAAGCAAAATAGTAGAAGATGGTCGCAGACAAAAAGAAATGCTTTTAGACCGAAAAAAATCGGCAATGGTGTGAGGAAAAGATATATGACACTCTGTGCTTTTCTTCCTCTTCGCCTGCTGCCCCCGCAGGGGGGGGTTAAATCACACACACACCCCGCAGCAGCCGCAGGCAGATCCGAGGCGATGCCTGCTGTTGATTTAACCGGTTGACCGCTGAAATCTCCAGAATTCGGCGATTTGTTTCAATACAAATCTATCACAATGCAGAAGTCCACCTTACTGATGCTCTCTTTAAGGTCTCTCCGAATATTTGCTGTGTGTATTTGTCTGGTAATTTAATTCCAAGAAACACACACAGAGGAAATCAGTCAAAATCGATATTCCTAGGTTATTATTACCCCCAAATATTCTTATTGTTTTTTTACATGAGCTGTGTTTGCTCTGAAGGCACATGCCCCAGCAGCAGTCACAGGGAAAATCGGCCAGGACGAAGTCCCCTAGACACCGATTCCCCAGGTTATCATTAAAACCCCCAAATGTAAAGAGTAGAGAAACCAAAAAAAAATGCAGCCGCTCAGTTTCACAGATAATTTGTATGATACCGTCCATCACAGATTCTGGTAAGGCAATGTCCAAATATAGATTTGAAATTACACTTACCAGTTCTGAAGATCTTTTGGTATCCTGCCGACAACGCCAATTTGTGAAGGAAACTTCTGTGCAGCAATGCAGAGCCAAGGCTCAGGAAAGGAATGAAGCTGGAGCAACTTTAGTCAAACACTGATATTTATTGAGAGTATAATACGGCCGGAGAGGTTACAAAGTATAACACACTTGCATGTGGGCTACCAAGCAAACTCTGAAGACCAAGAGCAGAAACACACATCCTTACCAAAAAGCCCGCTCCTCCCACCTTAATCATTACCAGACATTGGAACAAAGACCCATCTGTATTCCAAACTCACATGGGCCAAACTTCTCCCCCACAGGAAGGCAGAGGACCTCTTGACCTGTGTCCTCCTCAAGCTACAGGCAGGAGCATATGTGATTTAACGAAAAGCATATTGTTTGTAATTTAACAGGTTCTCAGAAAAACTGAGAACCTCTAGACACAAAGTGATCGGATTAAAATATTCTCTGACAGTTCTAATAAAGGGATCATTGCTGGCTCACTCAGGGAATTCAGTCAGTGTCATGTGAACTACAATGCAAGTGTGTGGCGTCTTTTATTCCTTCGTAGTATTAGTCCAAGGCTATCTAGACCTTTGCCGGTAATGGCTGCTTCGCCAACTCTCATGATAGAGATACAAATACTGAATAGTTTAGATAAGAAAAGGCATCGAAATGCCAGGTTACTAGTATTTATCATGTAAACAGGGAACATGAATAACCCGATCTCTCTGTGCTCATGTAAACACCATGATGTCCATGTAGACGCAGTCAGTGTGTTTTACTGGAGCCTCAGTTCGTTAAGAGATTATTTTCTTTAGTTCTTTTAGGTACTCTCTCTCACAATGATAATGTGCATTATGTTTTAATTATACTTCTTATCATTCAGAAGCTTTTTGTGTGTGTTTATGTTTTACTGAGTGCTTATAGGCAATTTCCACCCCAGTATTCAGTTAACTATTTATTTTCTGTGCACATTACATAGACTAGCTAATATTCTACCTACTGCTTGGGACTTTGAGTCTTCAAAATGTCCAATGTCACAGACTGGGACTTACTTTAGTCAGTTGTATTTACATTCAGTAGACTTGTTATGATTCAATGTGAAAGAGTATACTGCTCAATAAATAATGATCACTTCACCAGCTCTCTTGACATCTAGGCGCTTGAGAGTGAGTCAGAGGCAGAACACAGGGACAGTGGAGAGAGGTCCGGTGCTGAGGTGAGTGATGAAAGGGAAATTACAGTTTAGAGTAAATTGTGATGTGGACTCTCATCCCAGAATTTTAAGGAAATCAGTGGGGATATTGAACAGGAAACATTTCAGGCAAGGGGCATCATATGACCAATATAGACAGAAGAGCAACATTTATTTGAACATTTAAGTCGATACCATTCCTAGGTTAATTTAACATCTGTATGGAGTCAGATCAGTCTCAATATTAATAAATGCTCACAGAAGGATTCACAAATGTATTTTGCGATTTATATATAAATGACTCTCCACAACAATATCTCTCAATGCACTCACAAATATTTGTTGTATATAAATGTACAAATAATGGGCATTTAAACTGCTTTTTACTAATTCAAAGACGGCTCTGAATTAATAATCAAATATGTTTCCTTTCTTTACTACTGGATGAAATTACAAAATGTACCCATCATTTTCCTCATGCTAGTATAGCCACATCAAAGTATCAAACCACCTGTTAAAATCATAGACTGTATATATAAATGGACGTAGGGTCCGTGACGTCACCCATAGGATTCTGCAGAGTTGCCGTGAAGCCCTTAGTAGGCGGAGTCGGCTACTAACGGCTCGACAGTGACGTCAGAGTCTAACTCCCGCCTTCTCCAGCCTGCTCCAAATAAGGGCAAAGAGGCGGAGCCGAGGCGGGACAGGGCGGGACCTGCTGCCAACGAGCATGACGTTCCAGACCTAGCTCAGGCTAAGAAGCTAAGCTAACATGCTCTCAGTATTAAGCTAACAACCTATGCTAACAACACAATATACAATATAACAATATAGTTCCACTATATAAACGTTACATTCATAATCAAACAAGACAATCTGCAATATAATTAGCTATTTGGTATTATTCTTAATGCTTGTCATTCACACGTTAATAAAATAAAATAAGTACCGATACATAGCAGAATAATTGTGGCGGTGTTCAGCTTAATAAACCTTGCTCAACATCATTTATTTAGCTAATACTACAGCGGGCTACAGGCGAACCAAGTCCGCGTTTCGATGCATTCCTTGATCTCCAGTTATAACGCCGGACTCCGCCGCTGGCCGAAGCTAACGGGGCTGCAGGGGGCTAGCTACGGCCGCCGGGACCTATGGCCGGGACGCGCTAGCGAGCTAGCCCCCTGCAGACCCGTTAGCTTCGGCGGCGTGGACTCCGGCGGCCCCACTGGGATAATTGGGTCCCCTTTTCACATTTGCTCCCGTTTAGCATTATGGGCGTCATAGCCATATAGTATAAAAGTCTTACCCAAGGCTGAATCATAAACTAAACTGTATATATGTATAAAGGGTTACGTCCTTAGCTGACTAATAAGCTACATAACAAGCTAAGCTAACAAGCACACACCTTAACACCTGCTAACGGGGTTAACATGTATAATATTATCATTTTACTCACCGAAAAAAGCTGAAAGTAGACTTCTTGGAAGTTCTGTTAGTACATTCAAGCGCATATGAACTGCAGTGTGTGGCACTTCCGTATTGGCTTCACGGCTCTACCCCACAGTTTGCCGCTTGGTTAAAATGCACCAGAATACAGGAAATCAATTTTTTTTTCTATGGGGGGGGGGGGGGGGGGGAACCCTACACCCCCCGTTAAAAATGTCCCCCCCAAATTCAGGATGCTTCCTACGCCCATGGTATTGGTCATGACATGCATGGATGTAGTACTTTGTCAGCTTATTTTGCTGCATTGCTCTATTTCAGGGTGTCGTCATCCTTGTCATTAAAGTACCGAAACTGACATTGAGGAGTGGATTTCTTCACAATTTAATCGGAGCTGATCACAACTTGTCATGAGTGATAATCATGTCGATGAGCGTTCGGGCTGTGAATAAACAACTTGTGTTTTACTTTTAGGCTGTCTGAAGGTATGGACAGCTATCAAAGCTACTATACATCACATTAAGAACGATGTACAAATGAAAGTCGGAAACAAATATATAATTTAAATGATTTATTCAAGTTTGCAATGTTTTAAACAGGCATCCACACAGTCACCTACTTTGTAATGTTCGATATCTCCCTGTAAGCATAACGATATCGACCTCTCACCCACAACCTCACATACGAGTACTGAATGTGCAGCAAAGTGATCGTAGGAACTGGCAGATATAGCAAAAGATGAACGTAAACGACAAACGAGGCGATCTACATGTTTATTTCCTGGTAAATCCACAATGGGTCCTCAATGTACACGCCCCGGATTCCTATGACGAAAATAATAGAATGTCGCCAGTTTTCATGATTCAATTTATACTGCAACACCTGTTGTAGTAGGCTATGCGTTTTTGTTTACGGGAAACTTAACCTACTTCGGGTACCACCTTAAAAGGTAGGTTAATGTTCATTCTGAAGTAGCAGGCAGTTGTGAATTCATTCGGTGTTTTTAAAATAAATGCAGGTGCGTTAAACCATAGTAGCCTCTGTTATGACAGATATTCAAAGTTTGGTTTCACTGGTGCTTTTAATCCAGTATACTTGCTCGTTAGCTAGTTACAGCAAACATGCTCTATAACACGATTACCGTTGTAATGTAATGTACTGTCGCTTCTTCAGCGTACACAACACTCCTCAGACGAAATAAAGCGTTTATATAATATTCACGTTTTAATGAATATTCCCTTACAGGTGCTTTTTCTGCGGTATGATTTGTCTGTGACTCAAGTGGGTTTACAACACTCGGTTAATCATTCCCGCTTTTGACTGGCTCTGTTTGGTCAATGCAGTTTCGCTATGAGCTACCTCCTGACGTTAACAGTATTATATTACGATATTCATATCATATATTACAGCATGCATCAGCTCCAGTGGTGTAGAGTAACTAAGTAGATGTACTCAAGTACTGTACTTAAACACAATTTTGAGGGACTCAGTGTTTTGCTTCTTTCAACTCCACTACAATTCAGATGTAAATCGTGTACTTTTATTCCTCTACATTTATTTATTACCTTTAGTTACTTTACAGATTTTGTTTAATGATGTGAATTATAATCAACCCTTAAACAAAACTTTAGTTACACCTGGAGTACATTCACAAGCTAATTTAAACTAGCTGCACCTTTACCTACTTAAATCACATATAATATATATTATAAGAAAATGGGCCAATTTCCATGATGTGTACTTTTACTTTCGGTACTTTAAGTATATTTTGATGCATTGCTTATACTTAAGTACTTTTACTTGAGTAACATTTGCATATACCATATATTATGCACTGGAATTGAGTTTATAGTCACATTTCGCTTAAAGCCTCTGTGTAATGTACCATCCTGTGTAATGTACCAAATATGTTTTTTAAAAAGTGTCTGCTGCCCAGTAAGGAACGTCTTTTCTTTTTTTCTTCTTTTTAAAAAGTTGTCAAATGTAAATCATACAGAAGGCTGCATTTAAAGAAGTGACATCACCCAAATTGTACAGGAAAGACATTTCCATAAACAGCCTAGTTATCTTTTTGGGTATCTGGATATAGTGAATTGTCCGACCGGCCCACTCCGGTACCGGCGCACCGGGAAATCTCCCGGTATTCCCAATGGCCAGTCCGCCCCTGTATGCAGGATTTCCTGTTGTGTATTATAGAAGAGTGGAGATGTCTTTACATCAAACATGTACTTTTTAGTTTTATGGATGGGACACGAGCAGAGGCTATTTCATACGGAAAAGGCCAAATATTTATGAAAGATTTAGCTAATTCTGCCTCGATATGGGGTGACTTACTACCTTGGCTAAACTATTTCCTGGAGGGAAAACCTGTATTGCTTTAAACACTTATATTTCTAATAAATTACAATGTTCAAAATGTCATTATCAGTTTTTATTTCTAAATGATGTTATCTATCCAGTTTCCTTCGGGGTGTGGTAGTCATTCTTATTTGCTAGAAAAATACTAATTGTTTAATAATGGTATGTTTCCATTGTATTTATTTTCTGATCTCTGCCTCTGAATTTGTGCCTGTAGGAACATGGCTGACGGAGACTTGCAGAGCGCTGAGGACACTGTGGACGCCTTAAAATTGTTTGGAAAAAGGTAATATTTGTACACTGATGACTATCTGATGACTATCTTCACTAGCAAATCTTTTATCACAACTAGACTACTAGGAAATAGTGCTACTTGGAGATTTTAACTGGGACTGGTTAACTGCAGTGTCAGAGGATTTTAAAAACCTTTGTATCTCTTTAAATGTTACTCAGATTGTTGACAATCCTACTCGCCCTAACATTAAGTCCCCTAATAAATCCTCCCTAATTGATCTCATTTAACCAATGTTCCTCATAAATATTCATCTGTGGGAGTATTTGCAAATTATCTGAGTGATCACTGTGTTGTAGCCACAATTAGGGACACTAAGG
Organism: Harpagifer antarcticus; assembly: GCA_902827135.1. NCBI lineage: Eukaryota > Metazoa > Chordata > Actinopteri > Perciformes > Harpagiferidae > Harpagifer > Harpagifer antarcticus. The sequence continues at coordinate 103,391 of CADEHL010001042.1, read as the reverse complement.
TCCAAAAGGTTAAACCTCGCATTATCATTAAGAGAGACATAAAACATTTTGTGGAGCAGGGTTTCGTGCATGATCTGTTTGATTTTGATTGGGGTAAAATTGATCTGTGTGCTGATGTAGAAACCGCATGGTCTTATTTTTATCTTGGTTTTATGGAGATCATTGATAGACATGCACCCCTGCGTAAATTTAGAGTAAAGGGACGAGACAATCCTTGGTTTTCTGCTAATCTGTCCAGTCTCCTTCATGAGAGAAACAAGGCCTGGGCAAAGGCTAGGAAATCAGACTCAGAGGTAGAATGGCTGCATTTTAGGCAGCTAAGAAATAGCTTCACTTCACATATCAAAAGTGCTAAATCAAAGTACTATCTGTCAGTAACCACAAAGACTCTGAATAATCCTGGAAAATGTTGGAAAGCCATTAAATCGTTATCCACCGGCAATATCCGTAATGAGCTACCTCCGTGCATTACCACAGCATCTGGCTCTATATCGGACAGGGCTACTATGCTAAATTGCTTTAATGAGCATTTTGTGTTCTGTGGTTCTCTATTTGATTCTGTCACTAACTCTGTGAACACTACAGTATGTGACTCTGAAAAACGTGTGTTGGAAAACCCTTTTAGTTTTACCCCTTTTACTGTTGATGTTGTTCGTGAAGCTTTAACCAAGTTAGATCCTAAGAAACCGGCCGGCCCGGACAACGTAGAACCTTTCTTTTTAAAGATAGCTGCAGATTTTATTGCTCCACCTCTCTTTTTAACCTCTCCCTCAGCACTAACACAATTCCAAAATTGTGGAAGTCAGCGTATGTCCTGCCTTTGCTAAAAGGAGGGGAGGCCACCTTATTAAATAACTATAGGCCAATCTCTAAGTTGTCAGTTCTGGCTAAGGTTCTTGAACGCTTAGTGAGTGAACAGGTAAAGGTGTTTTTATGTACAAATGACATCCTGTCTAAACATCAGTCAGGCTTCAGAAAGCAACACAGCACCATCACTGCCACAATGAAAGTGGTGAATGATGTGGCGAGTATTTTAGATAATAAGCAGAGTTGTGCAGCTCTATTTATTGACCTTTCAAAAGCGTTTGACACCGTCGATCATCACATTTTAAAGCAGAGGCTAGCCAGTATAGGCATGTCCAGCCATGCAGTAGGGTAGTTTGTAAACTACCTCTCTGAAAGGTCCCAATGTGTTCATTTTGATGGGCTGTCTTCTGAGTGGTTGAACATTGCAAATGGTGTTCCCCAAGGTTCTGTTTTAGGTCCACTTTTATTCTCCATCTACATCAACAGTTTAGGTGAAAATGTGGATGAAGCTACTTTACATTTGTATGCGGATGATACCGTGATGTACTGTGCAGGTCCCTCCAGGAGGCTGGTGTTAAATTACAGGCTGTTTTTAACATTATTCAGACTCAGCTCTCTGAACTAAAGCTTCTTTTAAATGTTGAGAAAACCAAGGTAATGCTCTTTTCTAAAGCTAAAAAGACACCAGAGCCTGTTTTAGATATTGTAACTACGCAAGGAATAAAACTTGAGTGGTTACCTGTTACAAATACCTTGGTATCTGGCTTGATGATTGTCTCACTTTTAAACTTCATGTCAATAACCTGCTTAAAAAGCTGAGGGTTAGGCTAGATTTTTTCTACAGGAACAAGTCCTGTTTCTCGCTTGAGGCCAGGAAAAGGCTAGTCACTGTGACCTTTTTACCTGTGCTGGACTATGGTGATTTGATGTATATGAATGCACCTGCCAATTGCCTGGTCAAGTTAGATGCTGCGTATCACAGTGCACTAAGATTTGTGACAAACTGTAAAGCATTAACCCATCACTGAACCCTGTATGCAAGGGCTGGTTTGCTTTCACTAACTGTACGGAGGCTCAGTCACTGGTACATTTTTATATACAAAGCCATGTTAGGGAAACTTCCATCTTATATCTGCTCCCTGATCTCACGGAAAATAGTAAGTCAGCCCTACTGCCTGAGATCGAATGCTGTGGTTTTATTAAATGTGCCAACTGCTAGGACTGTCTTAGGGAAGACAGCTTTTAGATGCGCAGCTCCTCTGTCTTGGAATAGTCTGCAAATTAAATTGAAACTGAACAATCTGGTGCCACTAAATGTTTTTAAAGCTCGGTTGGATGCTAGTCAATCGGAAGCTATTGGTACCTGTTTATGTGGATAATTATGTAAATGATGCTGGATGATGTCCTTTTGTTGTTCTATTTATGTTTTTATGTTTCATGTGGAACTACTTGAGCAGGTCTCCCTTGAAAAAGAGATCAATGATCTCAATGGGATTTATCTGTATAAATAAAGGTTTGAATCTAATCCACTACAGTGGGGCAAAAAAGTATTTAGTCAGCCACCAATTGTGCAAGTTCTCCCACTTAAAAAGATGAGAGAGGCCTGTAATTTTCATCCTAGGTATACCTCAACTATGAGAGACAAAATGAGAAAAAAAAATCCAGAAAATGACATTGTCTGATTTTTAAAGAATTTATATGCAAATTATGGTGGAAAATAAGTATTTGGTCAATAACAAAAGTTCATCTCAATACTTTGTTATATACCCTTTGTTGGCAATGACAGAGGTCAAACGTTTTCTGTAAGTCTTCACAAGGTTTTCACACACTGTTGCTGGTATTTTGGCCCATTCCTCCATGCAGATCTCCTCTGGAGCAGTGATGTTTTGGGGCTGTCGCTGGGCAACACGAACTTTCAACTCCCTTCAAAGATTTTCTATGGGGTTGAGATCTGGAGACTGGCTAGGCCACTCCAGGACCTTGAAATGCTTCTTACGAAGCCACTCCTTCGTTGCCCGGGCGGTGTGTTTGGGATCATTGTCATGCTGAAAGACCCAGCCACGTTTCATCTTCAATGCCCTTGCTGATGGAAGGAGGTTGTCACTCAAATTCTCACGATACATGGCCCCATTCATTCTTCCCTTTACACGGATCAGTCGTCCTGGTCCCTTTGCAGAAAAACAGCCCCAAAGCATGTTGTTTCCACCCCCATGTTTCACAGTAGGTATGGTGTTCTTTGGATGCATTCTTTCTCCTGCAAACACGTCTAGTTGAGTTTTTACCAAAAAGTTCTATTTTGGTTTCATCTGACCATATGACATTCTCCCAATCCAAGAATGGGGGGGAAGAATCCAGGAAATCACATTGTAGGATTTTTAATGAATTAATTGGTAAATACCTCGGTAAAATAAGTATTTGGTCACCTACAAACAAACAAGATTTCTGGCTCTCACAGACCTGTAACTTCTTCTTTAAGAGCCTCCTCTGTCCTCCACTCGTTAACTGTATTAATGGCACCTGTTTGAACTCGTTATCAGTATAAAAGACACCTGTCCACAACCTCAAACAGTCACACTCCAAACTCCACTATGGCCAAGACCAAAGAGCTGTCAAAGAACACCAGAAACAAAATTGTAGACCTGCACCAGGCTGGGAAGACTGAATCTGCAATAGGTAAGCAGCTTGGTGTGAAGAAATCAACTGTGGGAGCAATTATTAGAACATGGAAGACATTAGGGGTGTAACGGTATCCGTATTCGTCCCGTACCGTAACGGTTCGGACGTCACGGTTCGGCACATGCAGTCACACGACGGCACATGCAGTCACACGACGAATACGCCTTTTTTTACGAGAGGGAAAAAAGTCTGTCATTCACTATTTATAATCCAGGGGGCGGTATTGCGCCTAAAAGCTGTTTGCCAGCCGCCCTTAAACAACAAATGAAGAACAAGAAGAAACACAACAACAAAACGAACTAAATACAAGAAGAAGAAAAGTTAGTATGGCGATTTCAGATAACACAAAGGAGCTAGAACCCACCTGCTTCTTTTAAATCAGCTGTGTGGGAACATTTCGGTTCCCTGTGGACTACAATAACGATGAAGTGTGCGAGTGGTGGATCGGACGAGGACGCTGTGTCGGCGTTGTTCGATAGCGGTGCGGTATGCTAAAGTTGTAGTGTATTGAAAGTTCGTGTTGCCCAGCGACAGCCCCAAAACATCACTGCTCCAGAGGAGATCTGCATGGAGGAATGGGCCAAAATACCAGCAACAATGTGTGAAAACCTTGTGAAGACTTACAGAAAACGTTTGACCTCTGTCATTGTCAACAAAGGGTATATAACAAAGTATTGAGATGAGCTTTTGTTATTGGCCAAATACTTCTTTTCCACCATAATTTGCAAATAAATTCTTTAAAAATCAGACAATGTGATTTTCTGGATTTTTTTTTTTCTCATTTTGTCTCTCATAGTTGAGGTATACCTAGGATGACAATTACAGGCCTCTCTCATCTTTTTAAGTGGGAGAACTTGCACAATTGGTGGCTGACTAAATACTTTTTTGCCCCACTGTATATAGTAAAATTGTGCCTCTTTGTTCCCGTTTTGTGATTATTTTCCTTTTTGTATTCCCCTTTTAATAACATTTGAATCCCTTCATGTCTCTTTGCAGCTGTGTTATCTCTCCTTGAAGTGTCTTTAAAGTGAATTTGTTGCTCTCTGAAGTATCTTTTGTCTCTTTGAGGTCTTTCTGTGTCTCTGTAACGTATTTGTAACTCTCTGATGTCGTTTTGTGTCTCTTTGTAGTATTTTTTTGTGTCTTTGAAATCTGTTGTTTCTCTGTGAAGTCTTTGGAACTCTTTAAATGTGTTTTGGTGTCTCTTTGAAGTCTTTTTTGTCTCTTTAAAATATGTTTGTGTCTCTTCGAAGTCTTTGTAACTCGTTACAATTATTTTGTGTCTCTGAAGTATTTTTTGTCTGTTTTAAAATCGTTTTGAGTCTCTTTGACGTCTTTTTAACTCTTTCAAGTCGTCTTTGAAGTGTTTCTTTGTCTCTCTGTAGTTGCTTTGTGATTATTTTGAGTCTTTTTCTGTACGTAGCTCTTTTAGTTTCATTCTGTTGGTGAAGCCAAGAAGGGCCCTGATCATTTGGGTAATGGGGCTCTGTTTGGTAGGCCTGTTTATTATCCATCCCTGTCTTCATGTGTGTACTGTGTGTGTATGTCTTTTTAGGTTGGGTGCAAAGCCTGCATGCAGCAGTGAGACTCCTGAGGAAACTGACTCTGCCCCCCACAGCCGTAGTGACCCTTACCGCTACAAGATGGACTATCCCTGCATCGGAACCTGTCTGATCATCAACAACAAGAACTTCCACCCAAGCACAGGTAGATACACCCTTTCTACAAGACAAAAAGGTATTTTTCATTGTAGTCACTTGCACTCAATGTTCTGCATTTTTAATAATGTACACAACAAACATAAAATAAGTATAAAATAGGTCTTCTCTGATGGACTTGTACCAAATCTCCCCCTCCGTATATTTATATAAAAAAAAGAAATGATTGAAAGCCTCCACCCTGTCACATCTTCACCTTTAGTAATTTACTAAAATGTCAAATTAGTTAGTGTTTGGCCATTTTCTGTTACATTACACACAATTAGACAAAATACTGCGGAAGCCCTTAGAGGCAAGAAAGACAAAGAAAAAATCAGGTGAACCATTTTCTAATTTACATTACATTTGTTTGTGACTTAAACAAATGTGGAAAAAAGCATTTTCCTTCTATCATGTTATATGTAATTATTAGGGCTGTCAAGTTAACGCGTTAATAAGCGTAATTATTTTAACGTGATTAACGCATGTGTATCTTTTGTCCTCGGCCGCCCCGTAGTTTCAGAGCGCATCAAGTTTAAAATACCATCTATAAGCTGATGCTGACAGCCCCGCTCCTGCCGTCCGCTTGCGGCAGACCACACTTCCATGCTCACCGGCAGGCCCGGGTTGGCCATCGGGAGGACCGGGAGGGGGTCTGTATGTGTGGCACGAGCGAGCGAGCGATCGAGAGAGAGAGAGAGAACGCGCACACCTTACGTGTATTGTTGTTGTTAGCATCTGGTGCTAGCTAGCTGCGCTAACGGATATAAGGAGCTGTTTCAATGAAAACAGAGGAGTGACATTTTGCCGACAACTGCGCCGAGCACTTGACTTTATGCAGGTAGCCAGACAGTGGGACATTGTACGAAAAGTCAGCACACTCAGCACGGATAGTGCGTGCAACATGATTGCAGCGTCCAGGCAGCTCCCGTTCAAGCATATGCCTTGAGTTGCACATAGCTCCAACGATCCATCACAGTGTCTCTCCACACACACACACACACACACACACACACTTTGTATTGTATTATTGTATTGTATGAGAGAGGTTCCAGGTTGAGGCGAATATTTGTAATGTTCAGAGGTTGTTGTGTTTAATATTCATGACAATATTTGTCATTGTTCAAATGATAATAAACAAACATTTTCATAAAGCATAATTGTCCACTCATATGTTGATAAGAGTATTAAAAACTTGAAAAATATTCCTCTAAGGTACATTTAGAACAGACAAAAAATATGCGATTAATCGAGATTAATTTGCGATTAATCGAGATTAATTTGCGATTAATCGAGATTAACTATGGACAATCATGCGATTAATTGCGATTAAATATTTTAATCGACTGACAGCCCTAATTATACATCACAGAAATGGTACACAACAGAATACAGTACATTACGTAATGTACATTACATAAGAAATGTTTAAAAGGAACATACCGTACTTTCTCACATTTGATTATTTTATTTGCATCATATGGGAACACAAAAGACTAAAACCAGTAAAACAAAACAAAATGGCTGCTAAAATGTCCCTGAGAACAATCATTAGGGCCTGAGCACGAAGTGTGCAAAGACCTATTGTTCTGCATAGAATTCTTATTCTTCATAGTCTGGGGATTCGACCTGTTTTTGAGGGGGTTACGACACTATTCATGTATCGACATTTGGCAACGCTGCCAGGACGGGTGAACATTTTTAGATTCTGGAGCCGATGGGTTCAAAATGTCCACCGTGCTCGCTAGCGCCACCTGTGAAAAATCAGTTTTCGAAAAATTTACATAATCACAGCGTCACTCTGATGGACCTGAAATGTTGCACACTTATCCGGGCGGAGCTGCTCTACATGTTATCCTCACGTATCCCTAAGCTCCGCCTACAAAGCTACACCAAACTTAGTGTACAGCATCATTGGAGGGTCAGACACATTACCGTAGGAAATGAGCACGATGTGTGGAAAAATGTGGCCGACATCAATCGCAACGTATTAGCAAAAAGGTGTGGCTTACACATAAATGCTCATGATTCATCCACAATTTATCCAAATATCACAGATTTCAGTGGATAGGTGCAGTCTGCAGACCCGGCGCCAGAATAAATCTAAAGGGAGGGCATATGATTGTCATGGGAGGGCACACAAAACCGTCATGTGCTGCGGGCCTGCGGGACAATATATATCAAACAGCAAGGCCAACAGCATTGCGTAAAGACGCACACTTATCGCAAATACATACACAAATAAAGGGCAACATAGAAACCACTTTTGAAACATTGTGTGCGTGGCAGCACAAACACTGGTAAATCACGAGCAAGGCACACTGGTTAAGGATGGCAGCTTCCTCATCATTGCACTCGGAGAGAAATAGAGACGGAGACGATGAACTGTTTAGCCCGCCTTGGGCATGGTTTATTTTTAGCTCAGCCGAGCTAACTTAGAACATTATTTTGGCCAACTCTGCATCTTTGTGCAGCGTATACTCAAACAGCGATAGGAAGAGCCCACTGCCTGACTCGGACATGCTGTGGAGTGAATCGTGGTCACCTCTGAGAGGGAGTTGGTTGACAGCTAAGAAAGCTATACTATCAACGACAGCTGAGCTGACAAGTAATAACGATTCCGTGCCAGCTGATCTGCACCAAAGTACTAATTTCCTTATTTGTTTCCTCGCGTATCTGTCTCTCTCTCTCCACAAACTCTCACATGAAATGTGTTCTTTTGATGCGGCATGCCTTAGCAGTCCTTTATCAGTCTGTAATGCGTATTTCCAGTCGCACAAACCTTTGACAGTAAAAGCCGCATCAGATGAAGACATATTTACTTTAAACTGTCTACAGGGGAAACAAAAGGCTGCGTCTGCTTTTAACGAATATTCAAGCCATGGTCTGTTGTTGTACCATGCAGTGGCAAAAGTGCGCTTCTTTCCTGAAAACAATCTCCCTGGATAACGATCCAGTTTCACCTGGTTGGATTTATTAACCCCGAGATCATCTGGGGCTGTTGGTCTTTGAGCGGTTGCTGGCCCAATAGTACCTGTTGATGTGCTGCAAGGTAGCATCTGTAGTGGAGGCACCGGCACGGAGGATGAGGATGCTGGCGGGTGTGGTACAGGGTGTGGCAACGCAGGTGGTGATGGTAGGGGCACAAGGAGCTGTGCCTCGGAGGACAGCGTTCGTGGCGGCCGCCATGATGAGTCAAGGCTTGGGCTCGCTAACTCAGCCCCGGGGTTTGCCGAGGTCAAGCTTGTGACATTAAGGCGTGCTGCTGCAACGGCAGGTGCAGGGTCGCCAGCAGCACCATCGGCTGCAATTCTTTCATCGCTATTTCGTTTTAATAAATCCTTAGATCTTTTAAGCCAATTTCTGATGTCCATTTTGTAATTCAAACAGAAATGGGAGTCTACAGAATGCACAATAAACAAATCCAGAATAGGCGGCAGAGTGTGACGCTGTGATTGGTCTAAATGTGGACGAATCACAACAGACGCATGCATTTATTTGACATAGCCTGCGATATTTTTTTTAGTTACTATCTGACATCACATACATCGTGGCATAAAAGTTCACAGTTTATTTATAATTTAAAAAATGAAGAAAAATACATATTTTTTAATGTTATAAATAATAAAAAGGGCCTGGCCCTCCCACGGCACCGGGCATGGCAGTCTGTCTTGGGGAATAGGCACAGAAAAGCATGTCCATTTTGGACAATAGGGGGTGCCAAAAACACAACAAATGTATACCTCAAGAACAGATGGACGAAATATATATATTTTGTCATAGATATACTGGCAGGATGAGTATAAACTGAGATTTAAAGTTTAACCAATGATGAAAGTGCGCGTGTCCTATTCAGTTTTTTCTCGAAATTGAAGAGTTAAAAACACTTACGAATACATAACACTTTGTGTTGAAATGAGTTATGGCCTTTACACTTGGAACACACGTGACAGCCCACGACCTTTTCCAGACTGTACAAAAAAATCATAAGTTTTTGCAAATACGGCTCAATAGCGCCCCCTATTGTGCGGTAGTCACATATAGTTTCTCCGAGTTACCCGAATCTTGGTACAGACATTCCTCATGGAATTGCAGACATATTTCAAAATATCTTCAATTAGCCCCGCCCCCCATAAAGTCGGCCATTTTGAAAAGTCGGCGTTATTCATGCTTTTTAAGGACATTTTTGCGAATTCCTCCTAGGGGAATGATCGGAAAAATTCCAATCCAGGACAACTTCAGCCCCCATCCAATATGATGCTAAATTGTGAAGCCAATTTTTGATAGCTCAATCGTGGAGGTCGTAAGCTAACAGCGAATACACAATTTTTGCCGATTTACATGTTACAAATGACTCCAAACTACTCGCATATGGTTGTTCCAATATGCACGAAAAGCTGTATACACATTGCTCTTATGATTGCGGACATCTTTCAAATTGCCTTCCATTTGGCCCACCCCACAGAAAGTCGGCCATTTTAAAAAATGTGCAGTTTTCATGCATTTTCTGCACATGTTTGTAAACTTCTCCTAGGGAAATTACCGACAAAATTCTATTCCAGGACAAGTTCAGCCCATATCCAATGCAATGCTACATTGAGAAGGAATAGTCAGTCGCTCAAACGGGGAGCTCACAGGCTAGAATGTACAATTTTCCACCATTTAGATGCCAGATAAGCTACTCTGCCTTCCACATCATCTCTTTCTCTCTCTCACACACACACACACACACACACACACACACCATGTATACATCACTTCAGGGGACATTACATTGACTTTCATTCATTTCCTGGAGACTTATCCTAATCTTAACCATAACCAACACATGCCTAACCCTAACCCTTAACCTTACCCTAACCAAGTCTTCACCCTAAAATGAATGATTCCCCTCATGGGGACCTCCATTTTGTCCCCATAAGGGAGGCGAGTCCCCACACGTGACTATGTAAACAGATTTAGGTCCCCACAAGTATAGTAATGCTAGGCCACGCACGCACGCACGCACGCACACACACACACACACACACACACACACACACACACACACACAGGGAGGATACATCAGTGTACCCTCGGTTAAAGCTCCTCCAGAGAGCCTCCTCTCTCTCCCCTCTCTCCTCTACATCAGTGTACCCTCAGTTATTGCTCCTCCAGAGAGACACCTCTCTCCTCTAAATCAGTGTGTCCTTGGTTACATTACATTACATGTCACTTGTTAGACGCTTTTATCCAAAGCAAGTTACATACTCAATACTGTGGGCAATCCCCACAGGAGCCATTTGGGTTGAAGTGTCTTGCCCAGGGACACAACGACATATTGACTGCAGTGGGGTTTGAACCTGTGACCCCCTGATACGAACACCAACGCACAACCCACTGCACCACACGCCACGGTTACTGCTCCTCCAGACAGCCTCCGCGATAATCGTTCCTCGACGAGCCTTTGGAGACATTTGTTTTCCTTCGAGGCGGCGCGCCCACATCCGTTTCCAGGTCGGTGCCGGAGGACCCAGGAGTCCAGGGGTGTTTCTCAATCTTGAGTACGCTTGCTTGGTAGCACATGTCTTCCGAGCGTCTTGCTTCAGAAGCGAGGCAAGAATACTTCCTGGCATTCGGAAAACAAAGAGTGGAACTGGAGAGCAAGTGTGCAGGTGTGCATCACATGAGAAGCCCCGCTTTACATTTTCCGCCACAGATTTGGGGAAATTGGTCCGTGCGCAAAGCATTGTGGGGATTTTAAGACCGTGGAGTCTACACATGTGCCGCCTCGAAATTTCTCCAAACGAAGTACGCCGGGCTCGGTAGAATTCCAAGTATGCTGGACATTGGAACAGTACTTCGGCGGCACTCGATGACGTAGTATGCTTGAAATAGTGGCTCTGGAGCAGCTTTACTCGCGATTGAGAAACACCCCTTGGACTTGAACACTTGAGAAATGACAAACTGCTCATTTCGGAGGACTCGCGCGCGTCTGCTTGACGCCGGGACGACCGGCGACCCTCCCCGACAGGTGCTCGGATGCGAAGGCCAGCCCACAACTGTGCTCGTCTGTGACCGCAGTTTTAATTTCTCGTGTTACGTTTCTTACACATCCTTTTCCAGCTACGTATTTCCAGCTTCACTCGTTTCCATTTTTGCCCAAATTACTTTACTTTATATTTACCGTATATACCGCCATATTCCCCATAATTGTTTTTCAAAGTTCCTTTTCTCTCACCCGGCAAACAGCAAAACCTTTTATATTTCACATGTTTCAAGTCTTACACAATAGAGAAAACAATTAATTTATAATAAAAACATGGATCTCAAAGCTTCTATAACAGAGAACAAAGAAACGTAGGCAGCATAAACTATATTCTCTTAGGTCTACAAAGTAAAACTCTAATATTATTAGGGATGCTCCGATCGCCAATTTTGGGGCCGGAATCAGTATCGGCCGATCCGATCAAGTGGGCGGGGCCTATGGGGATCTTCCATTTAAAGCAGTGTTTCTCAAACTTTTTCATACCAAGGACCACTTAACCAATAAAAAAACACTCGCGGACCACCTAACTCCACAAATATCCAAAATCACATCGTTTTTCTAGAACAGATTACAAATCGCCTGAAAATGGTACAAACAAGCGGCAACATGTGTGATGAAGGTGTTGCGCTGGGCTATATCATACCATCGAAGGTGAAACTTAAGCTCGCTCCATTGCGGAGATATTCCCGCGAGAGTGCGTAAAACTTTAATTTATTAATTTATTTAAAATGTGAAATTGTACCAATATACTCACGGACCACTAGGGGGCGCTCACGGACCACCAGTGAAAAGCACTGATTTAAAGTGATATTTAAACAGGCCCGGTTCCAGAACAAAATGACTCGGGGTGCATCTGAGATTAGAGAGGGTGCAGTGGTAAAGTGGGGAGTGGACCTAACACCCTCTAGGGCGGGTCTTCACCTCCTCTAGGGGGGTCCGGGGGCATGCCCCCCCGGAAGATTATTTAAAAAAATATTTAAGTTAAAAGCATCAATCTGGTGCAATTTGAGAGCACCCTTATGCACCCCTGTAGAACCGGGCCTGTGTTTAAAACTCAATTAATGGGGCTCATTCACTGGCGCTTCCACAAACAACAACCAACATAATTATTACATTCAAATGAAGTACATTATTCAAGTTTACATCAACTTTGGATAATAACACAGGGGGAAATGAGCAGAAGCGCTTTTCCTCTCTCCCTCTCATGACAGCCTGTCAGTATCTCATGCAGCTCACTGATCCAGTAATGAGTGACCCGACAGTGAAGAATAAACATATTTATGACTAGTTTAGCTTGTTCTAGAGGTAGATAAAATAGCTAAGTGTATTAGGTCTAACTCTTAGTGTGTGTTGCTACGCTCACCGGTCCGTCACAGCGGGTGGAGCTGCAGTATTTCTGCTTCACACACGTTGCATACCGCTATTTTATTGTCATTTTCGGACACCTTCAAATACTGCCAGACTGGTGAAGCCATTTTGGCGAGCTTGTTTTGCCGCGCACAGAGAAAAGTGTCATGTATTTTGCGTCATAATTTTACGTCATGCGATCGGCTCTCGCGATCTGCATTTTTAAGGCCCTGACACACCTACCAGATTTTGCGAGTCAGAGGCCGTCAGAGGCAGTCGGGCATTTGCGGCGCCCTACTCAGGTTGGTGTGTCCCGCACCGTCGTTGCTTTACGGCACATTTTCACACCTGTTGAATCGGCCAAAGAAAGTCGGCCAAAGAAATCACTCTGATTGGCTGTTTCCCCTTTTGAATGACGAATACACACTACCGCTGCCTGCTGGTAAGGACAGTTATTGCCACTCGTTGACTGAAGTCTTTGCGGTGTGTTCGTAGGCGGGCGGCGTAGGCAGGCAGCGTAGCCGACGCAGGCGACGTAGCGGAAGTAAAAGTCGGGACGCCGTCTGTACGCGTTCTTTGGTCTCAGGTTGGTGTGTAGCGGCCTTTAGAGAGTACCGATCGATCGGCAAAGAGTGAATATCGGCGGAGGATCGGTGGCCGATCGATCGGAGCCCCCCTAAATATTAGCTGTCCACATTTTTAGTATGAGTTGAAAATGTTAATTTCATATCAAAGTAATCCCGTCCCTGGACTGCTCTACTCGTGTTTGTGTCTCTCTAGGGATGACTGCTCGTAACGGGACAGATTTAGATGCTGCCGCTGCCATGAAGACCTTCTCTGAGATGGGTTATAAGGTCCAGTTTGCCAATGATCAGACCGTGAAGGAGATGAAACAACTGTTGTGTAATGGTAACAGAAACCAGTGTTTCATTCATTCTAAACTACCACTGTGTGAAATCAAAATCTGACAAGTTTAGTCTTGTCTTGTTTTTTCTCGCTTGTGCCTCTAGCATCCAAGGCGGACCACAGTCAAAATGCATCATTTGCTTGTGTGTTGCTGAGTCACGGAGATGACGGGGTGATATACGGTATCGACGGATGTGAACAGCTTGAGAAACTGATAAAGCACTTTAAAGGAGATCGCTGTAGGGGTCTGGTGGGGAAACCCAAGCTCTTCTTCATACAGGTGAGAAATAAACAAAGTGACACAAACCTGTTTTACCGGTACCGTCTCTTGCCACATAAGTCGTTGAAATGCTAGCAATACTGACACTGATTTGACATAAAAACATTTTTATAGCCGGGGTTAATGAGTTATGCCTACACACAGGTAAAAAAATAAACAAAAACATCTTGAATAACGTCTTTAGCTAACAAGATGCATTTTTTAAATCAACAAATAGCCCATTTGTGAATATCTGTAGCTCTTACGTGTCTTATTAAAGCACCATTCATGCCAAAAATTGGCTAAATGAAACTACGAAACATCATCACGCCGAACATTAGCTGCCTTTAACTTAGCAATGTGGACGTGACCTCATGTGACTGTGGTCTGACTTCTTACTTCTGGTGATTGCATTTAGGCTTCCCAAACATAAAAGTTGGGTAAATATATGGAGATTAACCTGCTAAAAGAAGTATTATGAAAGCTAGTTTGCCACAGAGCTTAGTCTCTGCAATATCTTAAAAGCGAATGGAAGATCCCATTGTATTTTAGTCTAGCGATTCTGTGCGATTCTAACTTCCTGGTCGGCATCCTAAAATATATCATACCTGTACCACTCTATAAAAGCTCAGTACAGCTTACTTTTTCCATGTTAACCTTTAACAATAAAATATACATTTAAATTCAGTAAGTTATTTGGCTAACAAAGAAAAGTTTTCCAGTTTATCTTTGGGATTTCAAAGAAGGAACCTTCACTAGCTGTTCATGCAAAATAATGCAAACGAGGCTCTCTCTCGGGGGGTTGTATTGGAAAAAGCCTGCAACAAAAACTGCCCCTGCTGACATTCATTACAGCAGAATTTTCTCCTTGGTTTAGTATCAGGATCGTCCCTATTGGCCGAATAAAAACAGGCTAAATATCCAAGTCAACCAAAACACTGTAAAATGTATCCCTCTCATATCTGCACTCTGCAATTATATAACAAGATTCAGCTGTTCAAAACGTAGATAGTTTGCAATCCAAGCAAAGAGAACAAGGAAGTTCTGTTTTTCAAACTGTGGATTGGAAATCCACACCAAATGTGGTTTTCCCTTTTTTAAAGTTCTAAGTAAGGGATAATGTGCGCGAGCCAGTTATTAATGAAAAAATAACACTGACCGGTTGAGCAGGATCAAGACGCGGAGCAGAGGGTTTTGAAAATCGCCTCAAAATAATGATTTTTTAAATGATTTTATTGATATCAAAAGTACCGTTTTGCTTCCGATAAGAAAAAATGATCAGCAGCACTGAACAAGGTTTTCTGTAACTGTCCAAGTCTGTTCACATTTTCTTTTCCATCACCAGTCTTGAAACACTGCCAGAGCTTTAGTTCCTGTCTGTCTTCTGCTGATTTCTCTGACGTCAAGTATTCCACTGTCTTACCTGATGAAGGAAAACACTGGTTGTTATAGCAGCTGTAAACCACATGCAGTGTTTACAGAGCTTCTGTAGCACCATGAAACACCATCACACTTAATGTACATCTATTAATGGTAACATATGCAGCTGTGACCCTTGTCCTCTGCAGGCGTGCCGTGGGTCGGGCCTGGATGAGGGATCCTGCATTGAGACGGACAGTGTGGATGCCCAATCATCTGAGAGGATTCCAGTGGAGGCAGACTTCCTGTATGCTTATTCCACTGCTCCAGGTAACTTCAAACAGAAGTGTTAGAAAAGTCAAATGGAGTATAAGGGCCATTTTATTTCAAATAATATATATATGTTGGAGGGGGGGGGGTAATATTATGATAGAAAACTCAGATTTTCAATGATTTAAGTCTAAAAAATACATAGGATGTAATATAGGATATGGTAAAAAAAATAAAACATATAGGAAATAATTCAGATTTTATCACAAAAACTCCATACCATCGTAATTGTATGGACTTTGTAGAAACATAGCTGTGAATTTAACTATTTAGAAGAAAACAACACGTGAAAAAATATTCAAGTTCTGCTCTCATGAATGTACAACTTTAATCGTCTCCTTTTATTTTTGTATCACCTGGCGCTATAATTATTATTAATAACATTTCCTACAATGGCCATTATACGCCGTCATAGTTAAATACTTCTTGTCCTGCTATCATTTCCTGCCTTTATGCGTTATTTTCATGAAAAGACACACTGTCTGATACCTGTATAAAGCTGAATTGGCACTACAGTGTGTGTGAGCCTTGTAATCAGAGTGTTCACACTGTCCTTCAGGCTACTACTCATGGAGGAACCAAAGCAACGGCTCCTGGTTCATGCAGTCTCTGTGTGAGATGCTTCAGAGATTCAGCGGAGAGCTGGAGCTCATGCAGATCATGACCCGAGTCAACCGAAAGGTGGCGCTGCACTTTGAGTCCTCCTCCAACTTGCCGGGGTACAGCGGGAAGAAGCAGATCCCCTGCATCGTCTCAATGCTGACCAAAGACTTCTACTTTCCTAAAAAAAGATAGAGCGTTCTTAACTACAATCAGAGTCTAAAAAACACGTATTACTTATTTTTACCGAAAAGAAAATACGGCATCCAAGAGAGTAGATCTCTTGGATGCCATATTTTCTTTTCCATTTTCTATGTCCATTGTATTAAAACACTGCCAGAGCCTTGTTCGATTAACAACATTAAAATGACCGAACTTCTTTCCGTGGATTGACAGCACTGTAGTCCCTTCTTCAGAGCGTCGTCCTGAGCGAAGGTCTGTTAGCAGAAAGATTAACCTCTAGAATGTCCAAATTGACCAATCAGAATCAAGTCTTCAACTGAGCTGTGTAATAATGAGCATTAACTTTCTTATATGATTTTTTTTTTTAGTGTTTGGTTTTAGAAAACGTTTTTACTTCCTGTGGTGCAGTAAAGGGTGTTGGGAACATTATCAGTGATTTCACACTAAAACATAAGCAGAAGCCTGGAAATGTGGACTTCTTTTATAATAGCATTAAACTGTATATTTAAGGATAAACAATGAGTTTACAATGTAATGTGTCTGCGTTTTAACAGTTTTTGAATGCAATCAATACACAAGCACAAATGGATTATCATAACATTTCAGGCAATGGCATTAAAAAGAAAAAAACTGGAATTACACAGGAATTATTTTATGGAGGAAACACTTACATTTAGTACATCAACAAAACAATATTAATTAATATAATATTTATATGTTTTAAGAAATACATTTTTCAGCATCTAGAAAGTACCTTTTATGAAGAACAACAATATGATGAAATTAAAGATAAGAATTCCTGTAAGTCAAAAATAATAACTTTATTTGTAAAAGTAATGACAGTATCTAAAAAATAACAAGAAACTCATTTTGAGATAATAACCAGAGAAGTTTCTCATTATAAAAACTTGCAGGTAGGCCTGTCACGATAATTAATTTTGTTAGACGATACATTTTCACGGAGATTATTGCAATAAACGATAATATTGTCGGCACCGTTGTAAGACCATTTTAGACCACTAACATAATGATAATATATAATAATAATTCAAGTACATCCTTTCAAACAGAAATGTGTATTGAACATTCAACATTGCAAATGAAATGTGAAATAATATTCAAATATATAAATTATATATAATAAATAAAACAAATACATTTAATTATAACAAATTAATTAAAATCACACACAACCATAACAATCAATTAAATAGACTCAGGCTGGAAAACAGAGCTCTCTCTCTCATATATATGTATATATAAATAAATAAATATGAGCACACATTGTCTCACAAGCAAAAAAAACCCTCCTTAAAACAACAGTCAAGTGTACAGTCCACTCTCCATACAAAGACCCAGATGCCTCAACAGGCCATATCCAAATCGGTATTTCAAAGATTTCGAGCAAGGAACACCAACATGTTTGCATTGTCGGGCAAATGCATCTTTGATTGCAAACTGTCGGGAAGGTGGGGGCTCTCCAGCTGCCCTGTTTGCTCCCAGCTGGGAAAACGGAATGGGTAGGTTGTGTTTCAGGTGCAGTTTAAGGTTGGTCGTATTGCTAGCTTTTGTTGCTACCTTTTTAAAACAAATGCGACACACCGCCCGGCTCATTCAAGTCCGTAGGTTCGCCTCGTTGATTTGGCTTAAATCCAAAATATTCCCACACCGGAGATGTGGTATTAGGTTTTGCAACCACTTCCATTTAACTTCAAATTCCCCTCGAGTAAGTCACACGTTGTCTCCTACTTATCTCTATATTATTAATTTGGCTGCTACACTGCTGCACGTGGAGTGTCCTGACCTGGCTGTGTCATGGGCTGTGTGTGAGCCCCGCCCCTCACAGTGCACCTGGCCAAAATGCTGGTCACATCCTTATGTAAACAAACACGCATGTAAATGGAAATGTATCGAGCTCAGAAAAGTTATCGAGTCCATTTTTATTTATCGTACGATAAGTCAATTTATTGATTATCGCGACAGGCCTACTTGCAGGGTTTATTTTCATCACATTGGCAGAAATTGGCTTCCAAACCTCGAAAACCAAAACTCCTGACATGCAAGGCAATAGTGGTTAAAAACACACAACAAAAGAAAACTCAGGATTTACTATTTCCACAAACATTTCTTAACCAAATGTTTTACTAAATATGTGTCAATGGAAATTTGTTGAGCCTTTTAAGTAACCAGAAATTGCCTCCTTTTCAGATTTCTTTAGTAATATTCTGACTTTTAAACATTCAGTCCACGTGTGCTCAGAGAGATTAGATTATTTTTGTTACCCTTCTGTTGTCTTTGCGTCAAATTTGACCCGTTTCTAAATGTTTTCTTGCAAAAGAAATGTGGTTATTTCATCTAATTGCCACAAAAATCACATAGTTTCATGCAATGTTCTACGCAACAACATTTATTATCACTATTTGCATTGAATGATGGGACTGTTGCATTTATATTTGATCAAAATAGATTCATGGCTAAAATTTGACATCAGGGATATTTCTAATTATAACTATAGTCAAAAATTGAGTGTTTTAAACTCCAAAATGTTAATTTTATGTGTACATTAGGTTTATTTACAATTATATGAACAGCTAAAAAGGTGTATCCAAGATTTGGGTTATGATTTATACACTTTATAGACAGGACTAAAGTAGCTGAGAGAAAGACAACACAAAGGTTACGTTTATATGAAGCCATTCGGTTTCTGCACCAGAAGGTGGCAGTATAATAAAAGTGGTGTTGCACTAAAGTGTCAGCAAGGCACTTTAATATTACACCATCTTACAGTGAGAAAGAATGGAGTATATAAACTGATTGATGAACGGCCAGGACCGGACAATCTGCATTTTCTTTCTTCATGTGTTGTGTACCTGGTTCTAATCTGTTCACCAAGTCTGATAAAGGCAATGCGCCTGTTATTAAGCCTGTTGTGTACTTTGCCCCAGAATACTGTAATATGAATGATTAACGCTTTACTAGGATTGTTATGTAAGTTATTGGTGACAGGTGAAACAAGCAGCCACTAGAGGAAGAGGTCTGTGCGTTTGATCATCAGATCAAGGGAGCGTTGGGGAACTCCAGTTCGAAACCCGCTCCCGCCCCACTGCGTCAGGCCGTTGAAGACACTTCACCCGAATTTGCTCCTGTGGGTATTGTCCACAGTAGATGGCCATTACATATGTATGGCCATGTGTAATGTGTATTTGTAACGCGCTTTGAGAGTCATTGATAAAGCGCTATAATAAATATAAGGATTATTATAATT
Source organism: Harpagifer antarcticus (assembly GCA_902827135.1). Lineage (NCBI taxonomy): Eukaryota > Metazoa > Chordata > Actinopteri > Perciformes > Harpagiferidae > Harpagifer > Harpagifer antarcticus. The sequence continues at coordinate 83,934 of CADEHL010001042.1, read as the reverse complement.
ATAAGAAGAGAAATATTGAATGTGTTCTGAGGGCCTTTAATTAAAAAAGTGCACTATTCCAGGAAGTGGAGATCTTCTCCTACATTAATGTGTGTGTGTGTGTGTGTGTGTGTGTGTGTGTGTGTGTGTGTGTGTGTGTGTGTGTGTGTGTGTGTGTGTGTGTGTGTGTGTGTGTGTGTGTGTGTGTGTGTGTGTGTGTGTGTGTGTGTGTGTGTGTGTGTGTGTGTGTGTGTGTGTGTGTGTGTGTGTGTGTGTGTGTGTGTGTGTGTGTGTGTGTGTGTGTGTGTGTGTGTCAGCAGTAGATAACCCTACTGGTCCGGAGGGCTGTAAGTAACAGTAATACTTTATATGACAGTAACGGCCCTCTGACAGACACCATTACATGCATTCAGTTTGTAGGTAGTAAAAAATAGTAATTTTGAAACATCATATTTTCTGTGCCTGTATTTTTCCTAAGCAAGTTTCTCTTTGGTGTAAACAGAAAGAGCTGTGTGGGGGGGGGGGGGGGGGGGGGGGCAGGCAAACTGTGTAAAGCAAAACAGCCTACATTTAAAAGCTGATTACTATATTTATCCATTATTACATAGAAAGAAAAATAATTTGCAGAAAATGCAGTCTTTTGCTTCTTAGATATAGAGATGAATTGTTTTCTGAATATATTTGGGTTTTGGACCGACAAAAACAAGACATTTAAAGTGTTAAAATGTTTACATTGCCTTGGAGTGGACAAATGAATACTTGATACAACTACATTACTTGTGCTTTATTATTGTAAATGACAAATAAGTACATGTTTAATTAGCTAGATATATACATAACTGCAACGGTGCAGTTTCAGAGGGTCTATAAAAAAACATGCAAACTGAAACTGAATTTGTCAAAGGCAAAATGCTCTTTGGTATCTCTTAGTATGGGATATCAGGTCAGTGCAGGCAAATATCAACATTTTACAAATAACTGCAGGTGGCTGTAATCTCTCACACGCGCTTGCTTGAAGTTTCTTGTTTCGTTTCCACCATCAGCAGTGCAGAAAGGGGTATTTGGCCTTTGAGGGGAGGGGGAGAGATAGAGGAAGTGAAAATGAAATCCAGTTCAAAGATCGTCTATGGTTGAGACGATCGTGAATTTAAAAGTGACGTGCAACAACATTAACATTAACCTTTCTGTTGGTCGCTTGTTAGCAGACCCTTCACACAATGGCAGAGCGAACAGGTACAGGCAGGGCCCATAGTGATAGCCCTATAGTTTAAATCTACTACCCACATATAAACATATGGATATGGGTTACTATTTAAAAAAAAAAGGTAAATGTATTTAGGAACCTATCAATGTGATTTTAAGTGGGGGTGGACCTCAAATCCTCTAGGGGGTCCAAGGGCATGCTCCCCCGGTAAGATTTTTAAATGCATCAATCTGGTGCATTTTGAGGGGAAAATAAAGAGACTAGATCTATGGAAACACCTATATGAAACAGAACTGTATACATTTCAATAATCATAAAATCATGGCCATAACCAATAACATCCAATTTCCAATATGAAAAAAACACTGAAACTTGTTTATTTATTTATTTTTGGTTCATTTATAGTTGTGAGTGTGTCTGTGCTCCTGAATCAGCCTCTCCTGTCTGCCTCCTCTCCTCCCTTCTCCTCTTTGAGGCAGCAGCAAAGACTAGTTTTAGCCCTCAACAAGTTTTAAAAGTGTATCTTACCTTTTTTCACCTAGTTAACTTTTTATTTTTTATTCATGCATAGTTTACTAATCACTACCCTATCAAATGGAAATATGTGACAAAACCGTTTGAGACCCACTGAGAACTTAGACTAAGTAAACTATCTAAACACTCAGAGAGTCCTTTACCTCACCTGAGCTGAGGTTATCCCGAGCTTGAATGACACGCAGAGACCAATCAAGGGCTTTGATTTATGATCTGTATGACAGTGGCCATGTCGGCAGGCCACATCATGTAGACAGCCAGTCACCCTGTGTGAGGCAGGCCACTTAACAGGGACTGGGTACAGGACGCGTAGAGCGAGGGATCATTGTCCACAAGTTAATCGACCGCAGATACAAATACAAAATACAATGAGAAAAAAAAAAAAAAAAAGGGTCGCGAAATATACTTGGCCGTCGGTAATATACCTGGGCGGCCCGCCCAAGTAGTCTGCGTGGGAAACCCTTATATTATCTTGTAGCCTATTGGCAATTAGCAGGATTTACATTTGCATAAAGCAGTATTGAGAGTTACTATATATCTCAGCAATGTATAAGCTAAAACAACACAGGTACATTACATTTGATCAGAATACAGGTTATTGCTATGGTAGTTTTGCACAGACAAGAAACACAATCGACATGATGGCTGAGGTACAGTCGCCCCATCATGTGATAGGCTTATAAAAGCTTTTGTGGTTCCAATAAAATTGAGCAGAGTGAGCCCTCTTCGCTCGGTATTTCCTCGGGAGCGCGCACGCAGCCAAGAAACTTCCGCCACGCAGCTCGCGATAGCCCCAAAGCAAGAGCACGAGTGCAGGCAGGAGGGGGATTTCCAGCTCGAGCCCCCACTTCCCGAAGCAACCGTTGTTTTGCTTTCGGTCTGAATACAGAAACAGAGAAAAACGACGGCCATACTTTCCCTTTTTCTACTTTAAACCACCGATAAGTGAAGTTGTATAATTGGAGCTGCGCGTGTTGTTGTGACAGCAGGACTGCGAGGCTACAGGCCGTCCAGACTGATAAGGTAACATCTTATTTCCGCATGTTAACGCTACTGACTTCCCGCAGGACGACATGACGGCTGCCGGCCCCCTGTGTAAGTGAAAGTGGTACTGTAGTTTTTCTCTGCCGTTTGTTGACGAGGTATGGGATTTATTTTCACTTTTGACTTGCATGTTTTGGGGTCAGCAGTCAGCACGCTGGCAGATAGCAGACCAACAGCACTGTTAACTCTTGACTTAACGCCACTGCCAAATCCAACTTTAATACCTAACAAACCTGCTGCTAACACTTACCTAAAGTCAAATATCATATAGAATATGGCAATTACTAACACTTGCTAACATGTATCAAAAGGACTCTTGGTTGCAAATGTCACATTTTAAAGGTATTTTGGTTTGTATTTAGTTATGCGAGTAAAATTATGTGACCAAATGTATGTTGCATTCAGGACTTTATGCATGTCTTAGTAAATCAGAGATGTTTTTTTAAACTACACTACAGCTAGTCGAGTTAAGTAACTTAGTACTTTTACTCAAGGACTGTACTTAAGCACTATTTTGAGGTACTTTACTTGAGTATTTCCATTATGCTTCTTTGAACTTCTAATCCGCTACAATTCAGAGGTAAATATTGCACTTCTACTCAACTACAATCAAAGGTAAATATTGTACTTATACTCCACTACATTCATGTAGTACCTTTACTTACTTTGCAGATATATATTAATGATAAACAATATCATCAACACTGAATAAATTCACAAGTATACCTTAAGTAAATATACAAAAGTATTACCATCAAAATGTTACTCAAGTATATTTTGATGGTAGGACTACTACTACTAGTGCAATATTTGAGTACTTCTTCGACCTTTGAATACATCTAAAGTGTCATGTACTGCAACTTACACGTGTTTTAGTTGACATTTAAGAAATTAAATGTGTAATTCATATACTGTATATTTATACATGTATAAGCAGGGCAAGTCATGTGGGAACACTCTTCAAAATCATATTTGAACTTAAAATAATAATAATTACATTTGCAAGCTACTGGTGCATAGCTTGAACAAAATAGTACTAAATATCACTAATTGTGCACTCAAAAACATGTTTCCGCAACCTAACTATTTACCACACATTTAAATACCATAACATACACTATTTGAACTATTGCATGTTTTAACAGGGTTTACCCCTGTGGTCCAGAATGAATGTCTCTGATTGAACACAGTTAACCTGTCTCTACTGTACGGTGGATGTTCAAACCCCTCCGGTTATAAAAGGGCTAATGCGTATTATTTGACGCGGTGCCATGTCACCCTGTTTGACCTGTTGTGGAGCTCAGTCTCACGTCAGGAGGCTCAGTGCACCGTGTGCACCAGGGAGTGTCAGGTCACTGCCGGACTTTGAACACATCACTCTGCAGGGATCATAACTGCGCTCTTAAATCAAAATGTTCATAATTTTCTCCCAAATAAACCTGCCATATTTATTAATCTTTTAGTTCTTTCTCTAGTCCCTTTTGTCTCATCTTCTAAAATATGTTATTTACTATGTTTTCTTTTATTCAGACGGTATGTGGCTGTGGTTTTCATAGTGCAAGTTGACTGTCATGAACTTGGCAGGAGTCTTATCTTTACAACCGCAGATAAAAGGAACACAACTCTCTCTCCTTAATTTTGCTCACAGAGGCAGTACACACCATGTTTTCTATTGCTGTAATAATAACAACCGTTAGGGTACAAAGTCGTCAAAGTTTGGAAAATACTTTATCTTTTCTGACCATTTACATGAACACAAATCTATATGACACACTACAGGAAAGAGAAAACCATGAAAAGCATAATGCTTCTGCTTTAATAAAAAATGTCTACTCTTCAGCAAGGAAAATAGGCCTTTACAACAGTCAAACAAGTCAAAACAGAAGAGGCAAAGCTGATTAAGTAATTAAAAGGGTTAGAAACTTTGTGTCGACGGTGTCTTCCACACATGTTGCCCATACCTGTGTCTTAAAGGCTGGTGCAGTGGGATTTTTGTTGTGTTATAGTCCCTTGACTACAGAAGTCCCCACGAGGTGACAAATCTTATTTGACCTTTTCACAAAGAAACAAAAAACTGGCTCCAACATACCAGTTTATGTGTCAATGTGTGTGTGCTCGCAGGAGACGATGCCCACAGAGAGAATGAGGATGCGGCCGTGGCTGGAGGAACAGATCGACTCCTGCCAGATACCGGGACTCAAATGGGTCAACAAAGTAAGTATACACTTTGACACACACAAAGAAACACACACACTTTTATATTATAGTTCAATAGCTGACAGAATGTAAATGTGTGTAGGAAAAGCGGATATTCCAGATCCCGTGGATGCATGCAGCGCGTCACGGCTGGGACCTGGAGAAAGACGCTCCGCTCTTCATGAGATGGGCCATACACACCGGTAACACACACACACACACACACACACACACACACACACACACACACACACACACACACACACACACACACACACACACACACTGTGCTTCTCCTTTTCAGTGGTTGACATGGTCATACTGCTAGACACCGCACCAGTTCTGTCTAAAATCAGTGAAACCTTTAATTTGCGGGACATTAGTAAGAAAGAAATCACAATGATCACGTGTCTCAATCAGTAGGGACACAGAACGCGATTTGATTCGCCACATTAGAAGGATTGATCATTTATAATTCACATCAAGTCTCTAGAATATTCTTTGTATGCCTCTTCTGCTTCATTATACCCACCCGGGTAGTTTGACATATTTTACCTTTACCAAATATTGCGCTTGGTGTGTTTGGGATATGGCGCCACTATGCGACTGGGATACACATTTGTATCAATTGTGCAGCCCTAAAATCTCCGTCATTAACTAAACAAACAAATGAAATGGCAAATATAAAGATAAAAGACTGCATACAATAAAATAAGCAACAGAAAAAACGGGGCCACCGTGTAGCTCAGTTGGTAGAGCTGGTAGCCCATGTTCTGGGGCTAAGGATAATGATTCTTCATGTGTGTCGGAACAAGCAGCGAGGACACACACTGAATTAAATTAAAATGTTAACAACCCATTAAATACTACACAGCAAACAGAAACACCGACAAATATAAAGTCAGCAAGAACACCTCCACACATTACGCCCTCATCATGAAATGAAAGCCTGAATTGATCGTTTTCTGAGGTCAGAACGATTATATATTATAGGTCTATATATGTCGATACAAGGATAAGCTACTGCCTGACTCACTGCTGCTGTTTTCCTCCGAGTCTGAGGAAAGCACACACGTTGTCTGGTTTAATTAAGCTCCATGTTTTGTTATGAAGCCGGCATTTAGGAAGCTGTGCTGCGATGGCGTGGATGTGAGGCAACTTTTTTCCTGCAGAGTTTTAGTCACCTTGTGGGGCTCGTCCTTTACTCGCTCAGAAAGATCCACACTTTGGATTTCCTAACCGACAAAAGTAACTTAATGACCAGGCACAGCTCTGAAAGAAGTCAAAGGGGTTTCCGGCTGACGTGTAAAAGCACACGCAGCGCACAGATGGAGTTTTTTTTTCTTTCCTCCAACTAATAGACTAACTCAGAATGAGTCGATTAAGACTCATTTTTAGTCGACTATTTGGGGGCAGCCCTACCTCAGGTGTTGTAGCGCTAAAGGCCCTGACACACCAAGCAGTCACCAGAGAACTCGCCGACGCCGACTGTTGCGCCGCCGTGTTCTCCTGCGTCCTGTCGCACTGGAACTAGGGGTGGGCGATATTGAAAAATATAATATCACGATATTTTTCAAGCAGTATCACGATAGACGATATTTATCACGATATTGTTTCATGTCGGTTATTATGGTTATTTTTCAAGTTACTTAACAGTACAACCACCTAAAAGGTAACACAAACTAAAATAAAAAGGAGTAACATACCAAAATACCATTTCAAGCTGGTTTTAATTCTGCAATGAATCCCTGAATGAACAATTCAACAGGAATTGATATGGCTTCCTCAGTGTTCAAGTAGTACAGGGGTGGCCAACCCGCGGCTCTCTTTGCCTAGTTTCATGCGGCTCTTCAGTTCATATCGAATTGTGTGAGTTTGGGGGAGAGACACTGACTCCTGACAAGTGTTGCACGGTGTACCGATACTTGAAAGGTACCGCAATACCCTGCCGTTAAAAACGTTACGATTCCTCCGTTGCATTAGTATCGGTACTTTAAGAATGACGGGGGAAAGTACTCCGGTGAGAAAGCGCCGTTTTACTAAGAGCCGTGTGTGTTCAGCGCTCTGCTTCCACTCCCTGCACTACAGCCGTGCCTGCAGTCCCGCCCCTCTCAAGCACGCTCTAAGTCCCTCCCCTCTCTCTTGCACGCGCTAGCTGCCAGAGCATGTGAGAAAACAAGAAGCATGGCTGCAAGTGGGAGTGCAACTGCCGCTGCGACTCGGCTTGTTGACAAAAAAGACTCCAGAAGCTATATTTGGATGTATTTGAGTTATATCTCTGACAGTGAGGGCAAGCCTACGGACACCACGAGGCCTGTCTGTAAGAAATATATTAATTTTATTTAATACGAATTATTGTCATTTATTTTATTTATTGTTCTCATTGTTTAAAAGTTTGTGTTATGGTTCTGGTGTGAAATAAAGCACAATAATTACATTTAAGACTGTTTCCCTTTTTTTAAGAAAAGTATCGAAATCGCAATTCTTGACTTGGTATCTAAACCAAAATGTTGGTATGTGACAACACTAGCTACTCCTGACAGTTAAACCTGATATTTAGTAGGTCTGTTAAGTATTGAATGCTGATCATTCTGAAGTAATTTGGCCGGTCAAAGTTATTTGGGCTCGGATAAAATCGCTCCGTTACTTTCGCCCCGTGTTACTTTCGTCCCGGCTCTCCCTACGTGTGTATGTGTGGTGTCAGGTGTCAGTATGAGAGGATGACAGCTCGTCTAATGTTTGATGTGGCCCAAGAGCCAATCACCTTTGAGGGGGGGGGGGGGGGGGGGGAAACCCTATCGTTGATTAAACACTATCGTTGACACTATCGTTGATTAAACACTATCCAGTGTTTCCCCTACCATTGTCTTGGAGGGGCGCTGCGTCCCGCCAACGGTGCCCCGCGACCCCCCCTGAAATTCAAGGTGTTTAAAAAATATATATAATTTTTTTTTTTAAATATATATATAGCACCAAATTGCAAATAATCTATAACTACTGTCACTTTTCACATTGAACATGTGCTCTTTTATTAAATAAACTAAACACTGATGCATTAAAGGTGACCTATCATGCTATATTTAAATGATATAGTGTATGACCATACCTATATAAGGTATATTTATACATTTTATTTTCCAAAATACCAAACAGATCATTTTTTAGCCATGCCTCGTTTCGCTCATTTTCGCTTTATTCCAAACCTGCCTATGAAAATTCTGAGCAGCAGCTGACCACGCCCCCTGCAGAAGAGCCGGCGAGAATCACGTTACCATGCTTGCTGTGATTACGAGTGTGGAATACACATGTCATCTCAGAGCAATGCATGTGTTCAAGCATATTATCAATTTGATCCAGAAACTGAAGCAGCGGAGGTTTTGGTGGAGGTGCAAACATCTCAGTTGTCAGCAATGTGTGTTTCATGTGTTTTAAAAGCTCAGTTATTGACTTCTTTCTAAAGGGGTACATGTGCAACTTGCGCCACGATGCCTTCTGAACCGGAGCATGTGCTGCATGGAGATACCACACGTAACATTAGCTTCACTAAGTTGTCTGTTTAGAGAATACATTTTTCACATGTCATTCAATATATGTTTATCACACTAGGTGTAAAGACGGATGCAGGAACTTGAGGACTCTAACCTGTACGGTGGATCATCCTGGATTGTGTGCCTAAATGTGTTTTCCCTGCAGAATGCATTGAATATTTACAGAGCTGAACACAGTTGGACTACAGTTGAGGCAAATAGAGCACTGAGTGGTTTGTTTTGACTGAAATTGTAAAACGAATGCTAATATTGTTCATGGAAATAAATACTGGTGTATATGGCTTTATGCAATCTTTCATTCTGTCATTGTACTATTATATACTACACAGCAATGGCATAACGCACCCATGTGTATGACAAAAAAAGTCCACACACAACCTTATGCTTTTGAAATCAGAATATTCTTTACCCATCCAAACATGAATAATCACGACACATTTGATATCAACTCGGAACTTTATTGTCAAAATCAACGGTTATTTGAACCCATGGAGAGAGGATCAGAGTGGTGATTCCGGCCTGCGTTGTCCTCTGATCCGTGAAATGTCTATGTTGGGTTCAGACAGCAGCCAAACTGAACCGTGTGGCATACCCGGCGATGACCTCCTCCCTGTCAGGTTGCTCATAATGGTGCAGGGTCCACAAAGACTTGGTCGAAGATGAGGTCCATCAAGTTGGCCACGTAGCCTGTGCAATGTTAAAAAAAGCACAACAAAAAAAGTGGTTGAGATTAGTAAATGCATGTCGTCAACAACAACATACCAGGGCTTTAGCTCCGTTTTACTCGTGGTGTGTGTCCCCTCGCATACATACATACAGTGTTGTATCCTAACACACCCCCATTTATATTCATGTGCGCACACAAGTAAACATGCAAAAGCTTTTACATATAACGCTGCAATAAACGGCATGTCTCATTAGCTTAGCTTAGCGTAGCGTGAGTTAGCGTAGCGTAGCTTAGCTTAGCTTACAGATCGATGATATATGATGTTCTTACAGACTACAATCACAAAAGCTTTTACATAACGCTGGAAAAAACGGCACTTACCTCCAGAAGATTACGTTTGTTATTATAACTTACTCAATATGATTTTTTAGAGGATACAAAATACTAATACATAGGAGAATAAATACTTGTGTTATCGGCTAGGCCAGGCGTGGCTTTACAGCCTTCACACAGATCGCCATTACGGCAGTCTGAACATGTTCGCAAATGCCTGATAATTAAAATAAAAGACAAAGCAAAGACTGCGGAGCGTACAAAATAAAATGTTACAAGAACATATAAACACCTAACCGATTACTAGTTGGGGTTGAGGCGACATTGATACGGCTAAGCTACATGCTACATGCTACAAGCAAGAGATAGCTTTATCAGGAAAAACACCGCTAAATAAAAACTTACAGCTTCAGAATTGGATGTGTCCTCACTGGCCTGGTCCCGGATGGTTGGTATTGATCCCGGGTGTAGCATTAGTTTGGAGGCATATCCGTGTTGGACTTGAGAGAAGTTCATAAACATGTCCGTGGTTTAACTGGCTTAGACATCCTGGCAATAGCAGGCAGAAACACAGATGTGACTGGGGTAGCCTGCCGATAGCCTATATGCGAATGAGAGGTTTGGCAATGCACGGCCCGTGGCTCATTCCCCTGATAGGTGGAGAGTTGACCAATAAGCGGAGTACGTCTTTGTGACGTAGAAAAGTGTCGGAATGTGGATCCATTTTTTTCAGATCCGTTGCAGCCCCTTTTTTAGAGATTTGGCGAAGGAGGAAAATAGAGAGGGTTGTGTTTTCTGACACTTGGCGAGTTCCCTGGAACACCGGGGACACATAATCATGTATAAAAGACGTACAAAGGTGCATTTTGCATGATAGGTGCCCTTTAATCAATAACAATAATCCACAGCTCCTCTCTCTGCTCCAGAGGATTTAAAATATATATCCCAATGCCACAAAAATGCATCAGTGACGTGGTTGAAATCTTGTCTCCAGAAAACAAAAAACTGAAATAAGTGGTATCAGTGACTGTGTGTTTGATGTGGCTCTTTGCAGTAACATAGAAAAAATGTGGCTCTTAACCTCTGACTGGTTGGCCACCCCTGAAGTAGTAAGTAAAGTGCACTCACTTGCTAAATAAAATAAAATATTCAAAGCACAGTTTCTCAGTATAAAAATTAACTTTCTGTTTTAGGTAGCACGAGCAGTGATGTAACATCAATAAACATGAAAAGGAGAGTAAAACATAACTAAGTAAAACATAAAACATCAATGAGGAAAAGTCAGTGCTAAACAATTAAAATGTAAACTTTAGACTTGAAATGCAATCAAAGACTTTAACATAACTGAACATCTGTTTCAAAAGGGAAAAACAATATAAATACCTTATCGATAAAATAAAATATAAGCCAACAGAATCAACCAAGACAATAAATGAAGTGTAATACTGTCTGAATCCTGACTAGACAGCTTGGTTTTTACTAACCGTTATCAGTATTTAGTTACTTCGGCATCATTCTGAAACGTGTATTGCAATTAAATCGCGGTAAAATAGGTTAATTTTGTCGGAGTTGGTTTCCACCACAGTATTTACATGGATATAAGCCCCGCCCCCTCTCCAGCGTGTCCTGTTTGAATGACAGGAGTAAACACAGCTGACAGCCGCGGTGAAACTCCAGCGGTTAGGGTGAGAATATTCGCATTGCGTCCGTTGTGAACGCAGCATAACGCAGTTCAGAAACCACTGCTCTGACACTTTTAAAGCAACTTCAAGATTTTAACAGTATCAGGGGCACGCAGGCCATGGTGGCCGTAGGACGTACAATTATTTTCGGGGCTTCACGGCCAGACCGGCCGCCATGACCGCTGTGAAAATACTACCCTGGTGCACTATCACGATAGATATGATATCTCTGAAAAGGCATATCGTGGAGACCTAATATTGTCTCGACGATATATATCGTCATATCGCCCACCCCTAACTGGAACACACCGCATAGACTTCAGCCGAGCACGTACGAACTGCGCATGCGTGAGTGGCAATAACTCTCCTTACCAGCAGGCGGCGGTAGTGTATATTCGTCATTCAAAAGAGGCAACAACCGGAAGACAGAGAAAAAGAACAGACTGCGTGATCTAAACAAACAACAAATAGCGTGTGCGTTCCATTTTCGCTCTCGTCCATCGAAAACATGTTTCGTGCGGTACTGGAGCTATCAGCCATTGGAGTGTTGCTTGTGGAAGACATTCTCAAGCAACCGTTTCGCTTCTCATGCACTGATTCGCTAGCTGAATAGCCAATCAGAGTGATTTCTTTGTCCGACTGCCTGTGGCCGACGCACGGCCGATTCAACATGTTGAATCGGCCGTGCGTCGGCCATGAATGGCCAAATAAGGCGTGTCACGGCCGACGGTGTGGGACACACCAAATTTGAGTTTGGGTGACAGGGCACGCTTCGTCGTCCGACTAATGAAAATGGCCAATTTTCGCCTGGTGTGTCAGGGCCTTAACAGTCACCCTGCAGAAATATCAGTGGGGAATATTCAGCTCTACACTTCAGAAAGGAAGCTAAAATCTCCTACAGTACTTAAAGCTATCAGCTGGAGACTGTTGGTGATATTATACTCACTAGCCATATTTAGTTTGCTGAACAATAAGTGAACTGATTGTATCAAGTGTATTCATTTAAATAAATTCAAAAACATTCAAATGAAGCAAGTCTACTGAGCAACATAAAGTTGTTTTTTCTTTTTAAATAATGTTTTTGGTTATAATGATGAGGAAAAAAGCTCTGGTCATACCATGTTATCAAACTAAATAAGAGTGTGATAGTTTGTCTAAGGTGATTGTTTGAGGTGTCTTCCTCCACAATTGGCCATCACAAAAAAAATGTAATTCTAATTTTCTGTATTTCTTTGCAAAACAGTAGAAGAATGCAAGCTGGATAATATCTAAATAAAATGAGACATGAATAATGATATACCTGGAAAAAGATGATGAGTTCTCTGTGTTTTGTGTGCAGGTAAATATCAGATCGGCATAGACCGCCCTGACCCGAAGACGTGGAAGGCGAACTTCCGCTGCGCCATGAACAGTCTGCCGGACATCGAGGAGGTGAAGGACAAAAGCATCAAGAAGGGAACCAACGCATTCAGAGTGTACAAGATGCTCTCCTCCTCCGAGAGGATGATGAAGAAAGGTGAGCACAATCACTTTTCTAGATTTGATACTTGTTCATAATTCCATATTTACTGAATCAATACTCTTTCCATTTTTATTGTGGCTCAGTTACTGAACGTTTTTATTCTTTCTGTATATTTAAGTGGAAAAGAAGAAGACCGACAAGGAGGGGAAGCCAAAAAGGAGTAAAGAGGTACTCAACACAACATTTGCTCGATTGAGTAAAAATAATAACGCATAAATCTCATATAGACATGACATAACCCTGGTGAATATATTCCACATTTTGCTTACCGTAAAAGCTCTTGCTCTCCAATTCCTTCTTGCATTTTGTATAAATCTGGAAAAAGCCAGGAGATGGCTTATGTAAAACTAATAGTAACATTTGAGAAATGGCCACTTTTTCTTTTTCCAACAGAAAGGAAAAATAAACGTTCTGTTCTCTGTAGACTATCTTCATGCTTGAATTGAAGTCAAAACTGAAGGAAGATTACTCAAAGAACGTGTTGTGGCGACCCAGCACTCACACAACAGGAAAGAATGAAACGGAGAGGAATCAATAAAACACAAACACAGATATAGCTGATCAGTAATTATTATTTAGTTGTTGCAACAAACAAACAATAATGGGAAGTACATCACCTGCTGCCACAGCAGCCAATCGCGGAAATGCCCCCGGACAGTAGCAACAATCATACAGCATATATAGCCACTGCAATGAACACACACACATTTTCCCTAAGCATGTTTAACGCACACACATTTTATCATGCAGCCTACCACACAAATGTCACATGTTTTTCTCTCTGAAAGCTATACGTGAATATGTTTAAACGTCATTGTCTCATGACATCTTTAGGAGTAGTTAACTAACAAAGGTTAGCTGTTTTTATAACCTAAGGCCTTCTCTGAACTTCCTCTACCCTCGGTGTCACTTTAAATGAATACATCTATTGATAACTCAGAACGACCATTGTCTCTCTAACTGTGTGTCCCAACTCAATAACACACATCATATGGAATACCATGTGAATAAATATCAGAAATACGCTGTATTAAACATTCTACTATAACAATCCCTCCTTTTATTAATTAAGATCACTTAATCAAAAAAGATTATTATTACAAATATAACCTACTGAGTTCCGCCCTTGAAAGCCCAAAATGACTTTCTGAAAAATATTTATCAATGGGTAATCATTTCACTCAAGGCAGAAGTCACAGGTCACCTGTACTGTACCTACTCACAATAGCCGAAAAACCACCTCTTTGATTATAACACAAAAAGTAGAAGAAAAGACAATTGCGCTAATCCTACTCTACTTTATTGGAAAATCATTTAAAAACCTCAATATGCTTAAGAAGCAAACATCAATTTGTCCCATTCAAGTTACAAACTTACATACATAAATAATGAAAGATCTTCCAAAACACTTATAGCAAGATGTAACTGTTGTCCACTCTTTCTACTTTTGTCATATTGTCCAGTAAACACTTCTTCAGGGTGTGCATGTTCCGATCTCCATGTGTAGCCTTTAGATGGAATATCTATCTTAGCCTTCATGCTGTAATGTCCCATCTCATAGCAAAATCCCTTGATGAAATCTGAAGCAACATCATTACCATTTGAATTGGACGGAACTGTAGTCAGAAAACTGAGACTTCTGTAAATCAACAGTTAACGGTAGATCTTCTATATGTTCTCTGGAGTTTTGGCTTTAAATCATCTCAGAATTTTTGGGTTTTGTTCTTCGTGTTGACCCAAACCCATAAGACAATAGCAGTAGAAGAATAGCTGGAAGTCATCCAGCTGCCTTCATTGACACTCCAGTCTGCCTCAGAATTATCCATCTTCCCTCCTCAAGAAAAGGAAGGGGAAAAACAGCTTTGACCTGGGTAGAAAATAGCACTTGCATTCTGGGTTAACAGCCTACAGTCGACCACTAGGTCTAAGAGTCTTTTGAAACCTTTTAAAAAAATTTTTTTTCTATTAAACTTTTCTCAATTTTAAACTTCTTGAAACCATGAAATGTTGTTTGTGTTGTGTTTTGACTTACCCGCAATTTCCTAAGCACACAACAAACATCTGCAACATTGTTCAGCCATGGTGCTGAAGCCAATCAGATCCCAACTTTGAGCAATACATTTAATCATACGTCTTAGCAGAACCCAATCGAGAGCTTGACCATGTGGGAAAAAAAATTTTTAGGTGACAAGTTTCATTTGCCCTCTGGATCATGTGAGGGTTAAAAGATTCACGTGACAAGAATCAAAAGACATCTGAAACCAATGTGTCACAGAAGAAATAATAAACCCATTATACCCCTCCTGGAAACATTGTCCTCCAAACCATACAGACCATGTTTTCCAAATAAGATACTTCAGAGTACCCATCTTCACATACAATGTTATTTCAAAGTCCTCAGTGACTCATCAGGAAAACTTTCTCCTGTCAAAAAGAGTCATACAAAGTTCATGCGTCATGTCTCACAATGGTTAAACTAATATGGCATAGTCAGAAAACCATTGCCAAAACCATCGTCTGCATCCCAAAATAAAATCACCTTTTTGTTTGGTGGGTCAGTGTTACTGTAACTGTCAGGAATTGACAAATCAATTCACATTCATTCAGTCTTTGCAAAGTCTAAGTCAGTCTCGATATCTCATGTCCTATAGTGCACTTTGATATTCTACCAGCTGGAGTTTTTAATCAGTGACATCATTGTGTTGATGTCAAACAATGCAACAAAGTTTTCCCTGTGTTAGTGGCACAATTTTCTTCTGATGTTTAAACAAACAAATGATCAATAAACTTTATTAATGTACTGCCCCAAGGAAACACAAAGCCTGACAAATGTTCATGCAAGGCATTCCTAAGTGAACCTGCGGATAACGGCCTTATTAATTAATATTCCAATTTAATCAATAACAATAATAATCAATTTGTTTACCCTTAGAAGTGAACATACCTCATAATGTTTCATCAGGATGTTAAACTAAGCTTTAGCCAAATCAATCATTATTACTGTTACAGATTTAACTGGTGATTGAACGAACAAAGCCTTTTTTGTTTACGACATGCAGACCACTAACACATTTTTCCATGTTCAGCATCAGCCTTCGTTACTCTAAAATTACGTTTTTAAATAGGAATATTAGAAATGGAACTAATATTCAATCTTCAGAAATGTTCTTAACAAATGGAGAGTAATGCCATCTCTCCATCTAGGAAAATGCCAACATGTTTAAAAAATGTCAGATATATAAAAATAAGCCTAAATACTCCTTTACTATCAAAGTCTAAATCTAGACCTAAGGTAAACAGTTTTGGTAATGGACAATTTAATCTCAAAACAAAATTGGACTCGTGTCTTTGCCATTTGTTCTTCAAAATACATTCGTAAATAATTTGTGAAGTTATCACAATATAACTAACCCTCTCTAGGATATCAAATCCGTTCATCTTTAACTAGATACTATTTCCCTATTTATTTTTAGTTCATGATGACAATGGTATAACGACCACACGTTTTACCCATAGCTAGTTTATATGTCAAGATTATTATGTGTGACATCAGATGTATATGCTAAACAAAGATATTAAACTTTAATCTTTTCAGTATTCAAGACTATCGTTAAACAAGCAGCGTCTTTTCTTAAACACTAAGCATAATGTTCTACACCACCCTCTGGAAAACTCTTGCACAGTTATGCTGTAAAATCATTGCATAATTTCTTCAGTGTCTGAACAGTCTGAGACAAGCCTGTCTCAAGATCTTGTCATAATGAGAACATTCAGTGATTTGTTGTCCTCATACTTGCCAACCTTGAGACCTCAGAAATCGGGAGCATTTCAAAACCACCGCGGGGGGGGGGGGGGGGGGGGGGTGGGGGGTGCTAGTGGATCGCCGGAGCTGTATTAAATTAACATTAACATGCTTATTGTAGTTGTAAGTGCAATGCTTTGCGGCCAGTGGCACCATCCTTGATGGAGCATAGTGTGGGCTGGACCTGTATTTTACAGGAAAGGAGTGAGCAGAGGGTGGAGTTGTCGATTCTTGTTCTGTTTTCTGTGACTATCTTCCTCATCCTCTTTCAGTTGCGCGCGCTACTAAAGAGACGTGCTACCATGGAAACCAAACAATGGTGTAGCTGTATTAAAGTCCGAGTGGAAACAGTCCTGAGTAAATCTCATTTGGTCAGAAATCGGGAGAAATGCGGGAGAAATATGACCCCGGGAGGAAACCGGGAGAGGGAAATGAAATCGGGAGGGTTGGCAAGTATGGTTGTCCTCTGCAGCTGTAGTCAGTTGGATCAAGGAAACTCTTGTGGCACTGGGATGTCCAGAGGGGTGGAACCTCTGGATCAATGTGGTACAATCAGCAGACACACGTTGTCCTCTGCACAGTAGGAATCCCCAAAAACTGCAGTTCCTCTTCACACCACTCCTTGTGCCTTGACAACGAGGCACAAGCAAAATGTCAACCTCCTCAGAGATGCGTTCTTTGCACACTTCTTCTGTTTCTGTAGTGAGCAACATTTCACCAACACACTGATTCAGAATACACCAAAGGTGGTGCATAGCTATCCAAAGTTGCTGTAATCACAGCAAATCAGCTACTAGAGAAAAACTCAATTTAAATCTCTCCCCCAACGGGTTATAAAATGAAATGGCTGAGTGTCTATATGGTCAGGAATGCTGAAACATGTGAATGTTAAAACAAACTAACCAGATTCTTTACTTCATTAAAAGTAGTAAAACTACATTGTAAAATCTCTATTGTCTAGTTAACGTCCTGCTTTAAAGTTTTAGTCAGGAAAATAAAAATAAACATCATCTTTAAAATCTTCTTCATTCTCCTTTACTTCAGTTCTAAGTCAAATGAGCAAAACAAGGAAACCCTCCTTAACCACTATAGATTCATATTTTATCTTCTTGCTTATTCTATTCATTTTCAAATTGTTTATCTAAGTTGTGTGTTACAAGCATGGTTAGGTGGTAACAGGATACAAAACTAACTGTATTCAGTGCTATATTTGAAAAACAAGTAATCTAATTTCAGTTAATGAATATATTTTTGGAACCCTTAAAGGAATTATTGGTGGAGAAGTTTCCTCACTAAATGTAATCTTCATTACTAAAGCTAAAACCTAAAGAAATCATCACGGAACAGTTTTCTTTCCTTATCACTCAATTGTTTCAATAAAAACAAAAAAAGGCAATGTGAAAACTCCCACTCTTGAGAACATCTCAACACTTTATTCCATCTAAGCACGAATGTTTATGACGGACACGCCCTATTAATCCAAAACGGTCTTTAATAGTATAAATTGTGAACTTTGTTAATATTAATTGTAAATTCAACGTATGTTCTCTTTAGAACACAGATACGATAGTTGCAGCTGAAACTGGTTTATAGCAACTTTCTGTTAACCTAGATAAGCATGTTGTTCTTATATCTAGTAAATATATTTTTATTTTACGTTACTCATAAAACAGTAAACCATAGGAACATTTTCCTGAATAGGAGTATATAAGTATATAACTTTGACTCTCTCTAGACCAGGGGTGCCCAACCTTTTTTGAACCGAGAGCTACTTTTAAAGTTGCCAGTCTGCCGAGATCTACCAGTCCAAATAGAGAGGCGTAGCCATTACTGACAGCCTACTACCAGGTAAATACACACTTCTACTTGTATAAAACTGACCTTCGTACGATTAATACTTCATAAAATACTGCAGATCCTTTATCTTACCTCTTTCTAATCTGCTCACATACAAGTATTTAACTGAAGTTACACAACAGTGTTGTTGATACAGAGTTGGAGTTTATTCACACGTCACATACTACAGTGGGTAATGTTTTCAAGAAACATTGAACAGTGCTGCCACATATGACACAGGAAAAAAGAAAAGACTCTGAACCCTTTCTTTGCCATTATATAAAAATAGTGTTGCTACAAAAGTATAAATTAGGCTTACTAATAAGACAACTCGGATCTGAAGCTACACAGGAATCTGCAGCCAAAGTGCAATAAAAAGACAAAATTAATAGAATCAAACCCTTTTTTTTTGTTGCATTTTAGTAGAGTATCAAAATAAATGCCTTTTTTAAAATAGGATGCGAGCAACACTAGTTTCTTAACCTGAATTGATAATAGACTATAATCAATTTAAACAGAACATATCTTAATGTTTGCATTCTTATACCATTTTGTACAATAATTATAATGAATAAGTTCAAACAAACTAAAACTTACAGCTGATTAATAACGGTATCTAACTTGAGTTTTTATTATATCAAAAACCTGTTGAAATGCTTCTGTTATTTTTACTGTCCCCAAAAAGCGCTTCTTTCACAACTTCGTCGTCTTTGAAAGACTTCATGTGTTTCATAAGAACGTGACTGACACGATAAGATGCTATGGTAGCAGCCTTGCTCTTGTTGTTGGGCCTGGTGAAAATGGACTGCTGTGCATTTAGCTGTCCTTTCAGGTCCCTCACCTTTTGGGAGCGTAGGGCAGAATTAGGAGGGAATTCCGTCTGGTAGCGTTTGTGCACTGTTTTGAAATGCCGCTCCTAAATTAGCCTTCTTCGATAAAGCCACGCTTGCATTGCAGATGAGACAGATGGACTTTGAATTGTAATAGATACAAAAATAATCATCCTCCCACTCGGAGTGAAAATGATATATTTGGGGCTTTTTTGCTTCTGCCATTGCGGTCTTGTTTGTGTGCGGACTGTCACTCCTGTTGACACGGACAACGTCAGCGAACTAGTGCCCACTGCCCACAAGCCACGCCCCGACACATGGGGTCACGCCGGCCAATCACAAAGCCTTGATGCGTTCATGTGCATTATTCTGGCACAGGAAGATTATGTTATAGGACATTAACGATAAAACAGAATATTGTTGTTCTATTTTTAGACACATCTCGCGATCGACTGGGAATCTCCCCGCGATCGACCGGTCGAGGGAACCCCTGCTCTAGACTCTTCAACATTACATTACATTGCATTTAGCTGACGCTTTCATCCAAAGCAACTTACAATAAGTGTGTTCGACCAACAAAATACAAACTTGAAGAAAACAGAATCATATACACTGAACAAAAATATAAATGCAACACTTTTGTTTTTGCTCCCATTTTTCATGAGATGAACTCAAAGATCTAAAACATTTTCTATATACACAAAATAACCATTTCTCTCAAATATTGTTCACAAATCTGAAAAAATCTGTGATAGTGAGCACTTCTCCTTTGCCGAGATAATCCATCCCACCTCACAGGTGTGGCATATCAAGATTCTGATTAGACAGCATGATTATTGCACAGGTGTTCCTTAGGCTGGCCACAATAAAAGGCCACTCTAAAATGTTCAGTTTTATCACACAGCACAATACCACAGATGTCGCAAGTTTTGAGGGAGCGTGCAATTGGCATGCTGACAGCAGGAATATTGACCAGAGCTGTTTCCCGTGAATTGAATGTTCATTTCTCTACCATAAGCCGTCTCCAAAGGCGTTTCAGAGAATTTGGCAGTACATCCAACCGGCCTCACAACCGCAGACCACCTGTAACCACACCAGCCCAGCTGGTGCAACAATCGGTTTGCATAACCAAAGAATTTCTGCACAAACTGTCAGAAACCGTCTCAGGGAAGCTCATCTGCATGCTCGTCGTCCTCATCGGGGTCTCGACCTGACTCCGGTTCATCGTCGTAACCGACTTGAGTGGGCAAATGATCACATTCGCTGGCGTCTGGCACGTTGGAGAGGTGTTCTCTTCACAGATGAATACCGGTTTTCACTGTTCAGGGCAGATGGCCGACAGCGTGTGTGGCGTCGTGTGGGTGAGCGGTTTTCTGATGTCAATGTTGTGAATCGAGTGGCCCATGGTGGTGGTGGGGTTATGGTATTGGCAGGCGTATGTTATGGACGACGAACACAGGTGCATTTTATTGATGGCATTGCGAATGCACAGAGATACCGTGACGAGATCCTGAGGCCCATTGTTGTGCCATTCATCCACGACCATCACCTCATGTTGCAGCATGATAATGCACGGCCCCATGTTGCAAGGATCTGTACACAATTCCTGGAGGCTGAAAACATCCCAGTTCTTGCATGGCCAGCATACTCACCGGACATGTCACCCATTGAGCATGTTTGGGATGCTCTGGATCGGCGTATACGACAGCGTGTTCCAGTTCCTGCCAATATCCAGCAACTTTGCACAGCCATTGAAGAGGAGTGGACCAACATTCCGCAGGCCACAATCAACAACCTGATCAACTCTATGCGAAGGAGATGTGTTGCACTGCGTGAGGCAAATGGTGGTCACACCAGATACTGACTGGTTTTCGGACCCCCCCAATAAGCAAAACTGCACGTTTCAGAGTGGCCTTTTATTGTGGCCAGCCTAAGGCACACCTGTGCAATAATCATGCTGTCTAATCAGCATCTTGATATGCCACACCTGTGAGGTGGGATGGATTATCTCGGCAAAGGAGAAGTGCTCACTATCACAGATCTTTTCAGATTTGTGAACAATATTTGAGAGAAATGGTTATTTTGTGTATATAGAAAATGTTTTAGATCTTTGAGTTCATCTCATGAAAAATGGGAGCAAAAACAAAAGTGTTGCATTTATATTTTTGTTCAGTGTAAGTACATCAGGTTTCATAGAGCTAAAACATTTCAAGTGCTACTCAACTGGCTTTAGATAAGCCAGTCCTTTATTAGTGCGAATGCTGTTTACAGCATTCCACTATAGTGCTTCAAATCTTTATTCTACCCCTTATTATTTCAGCCAATACTTTGGCACTCCATAACTTCAGCTTATTTTCAGCTACAGAAACCCTTCAAATATTAAACTATTCAGCCTGTTCAGGAATCGATGGGAAACCTTCAACTTTTAAAAAATATTTCATACTTTGTGAAATATTCAGCTTTTTAAACTCTTTTTTTAACATTGAAGTCAATGGGAAGATTGTCTGGCTGCAGAAAGGAGCAATTTCCATAGACCCCCATGTTAAAATGCCCAACTTTACAGCAGAAAAAAACATCTACCCATGGATGCAATAAATATTATTATCGATATAGTTAGATTCCACCTTCATGATTATGAATCTGTGAGTGAATTGTTTTCTAACACGACCCTTTTATTTATATTAGGTCTTAATGTTTTTGCATAAATTAGGGCGTGGTCACTTTGATGGACACATACATGCCTCACTGTCAGCTAACAGCAACTTGTCCACTCTGCAAGGCTACAACGATAGAGGCTACAACGTTAGTTAGTCATAGTACTGTACTTGACCCTTTAGCTTTAGCCGTGTTCGTGGTGATTGTGCCTTTTAGGGAATATTGTTACAAATACCAGACAATTAAAATGTTGTGCTGTGCGCTTGAATATTCTAACAGAACTTCCGAGAAGTCTAAAATGATAATATTATACATGTTAACCCCGTTCGCAGGTGTTTGTGTGCTTGGTAGCTTAGCTTGTTACTTATTAGCCAGCTAAGGACGTAACCCTTTATGCATACATATACATTTTAGTTTATGATTCAGCCTTGGGTACGACTTTTATAGTCTATGGCTATAACGCCCATAATGCTAAACGGGAGCAAATGTTAATAGGGGACCCAATTATCCCAGTGGTGGCCGCCGGAGCTAACGGAGCCGCAGGGGGCTAGCTCCGTTAGGTCCGGGCGGTGGAGTCCGTCTTTTCTCAACGTGTGAATGACGAGCATTAAGAATAACAAAATATAGCTAATTCTCTTGCAGATTGTCTCATTTGATGTAGTAGTAGTAGAACCTTTATTTATCCAGGAAAATCAATTAAGAACAAATTCTTATTTACAATGATTATGAATGTAACGTTTATATAGGGGAACTACACTGTTAGCAGTAACTTGGTATGCATGTATTTCATGTTAGCTTAGCTTCTTAGCCTGAGCTAGCTCTGTTTACTTCCAGTTCGGAGGCAGCAGGTCCCGCCTCGGCTCCACCTCTTTGCCCTTATTTGGAGCAGGCGGAATTAGACTCTGACGTCACAGTCGAGCCGTTAGTGGCCGACTCCGCCTACTAAGGGCTTCACGGCAACTCTGCAGAATCCTATGGGTGACGTCACAGACACTACGTCCATTTATATATACAGTCTATGGTTTACACACACAGGTGTTTGTAAACATTCAATCACTACTACTTACATTTAATATCTTTATTTAACTCCTTCAGCCTAATTTCAGCTGCAGGAACCATTCAAATATCAAACTATTCAGCCTTTTCAACACATGATGGGAAACTTTCAACTTTTTCTAAATATGTTATACTTTTTAAAATATTCAGCTTTTTAAAGTCTTTTTTTAACATGGAAGTTATTGCAATGCATTTGAGCTGTAACAATTAACACACACACACACACACACACACACACTCTCTCACACACATAGACACACTCTCTCTCACACACATAGACACACTCTCTCTCACACACATAGACACACTCTCTCTCTCACACAGACACACACCGATGATGATGAATGATCAAGAGAAGAGAGAGGGCGATCAAGAGAAGAGAGAGGGAAGAGAGAGAGAGTAATGTAACCTCCTAATGTAATCTCTAACTCCTATGAAAATGTTCAAAAAGTGCTCAAACTTCACATGTGTGCTAAAAGTCCAGCCGTGAAGACATCTACGGGACAGTTTTGAGATTTCTTCAAATGCCGTTGCCATGGCAACACAATGCTCACCATGAAACACGGTTTTCTCATAACTTCAGTGAAAATACTCGAAATGGCCCAAAACTTCACAGGTTTGGTAACGATGCAGCCATCAACACATCTAAGAATATTATGGGGTGTCATCAAATGCCGTTGGCATGGCGACAGATCATTCACCATCAAGTTAGTTCAAAAGTTTGCAGTTCAAATATTCTTCTGCTTTCCCAAGCCTTTTTACTTTCTTTTCTCATCTTAATACAAATTCATTCACTATTACTTACATCTGATATTTAACTCCTTCAGCCTATTTTCAGCTGCAGAAACCATTCAACTATTACATTATTCAGCTATTTCAGGACATCAAGGCTATACATGTTGTTGTTTATACCTTTTTTTAAACCTTTTCTTTTAAATATTAACCTTTTTCTGCATTTTTTTTTTAAACTAAAAGTAGCTACCATTCAGCTAATAACACATTCAGCTTTTTTTGCATTTTCAGCTAAGTTCAGCCATAAATGTTCACAGTTTACAGCATTCGCAGGCATTTTCTGCAGGAAATGCATTTTCTAGTTAGTATATAGGTGCTTTGTTAATAATTCTATCGCTCGAAGTGGAGTCGAAAGAGTTGAGTTTTCAAGCTATCTGTTGTCCTGATTTCAATGGGGAGCTCATTCCACCATTTTGGAGCCAGGATAGCAAACCCACGTGTTTTTGCTGATGGGAACTTGGGTCCCCCTCGCAGTGCGGGTGCAGCGAGCTGTTTGGCTGATGCAGAGCGGAGTGCACGTGCTGGGGTGTACAGTTTAACCATGTCCTGGATGTAGGAAGGGCCAGATCCATTCGCACCATGGTACGCAAGTACCATTGTCTTGAAGTGGATTCTAGCAGTTACCGGAAGCCAGTGAAGGGAGCGGCGTGGTGTGGGAAAATGTAGGAAGGTTGCAGACCAGGTGAGCCGCTGCATTCATGAGCTGCAGAGGTTGGATGGCACATGCAGGTAGACCAGCCAGGAGGGAGTTGCAGTAGTCTAGGCGTGAGATGACGAGAGCCTGGGCCAGAACCTGCATTGCTTTCTGGGTCAGGTGGGGACGTATCCTCCTGATGTTGTAAAGAGTGTATCTGCAGCAGCGGGTTGTAGCAGTGATGTTTGCAGTGAAGGGCAGTTTGTTTTCTAGGGTCACACCCAGATTCCTTGCAGTCTGAGTCGGGAAAACAATAGAGGTGCCGATGTTGATTGTTAGCTCAAGAGTGGGACAATCTTTTCCTGGAAGGAAGAACAGTTCAGTCTTGTCAAGGTTGAGCTTGAGGTGGTGAGCAAACATCCACTGAGAGATGTCCGCTAGACAAGCAGAGATGCGTGCGACGACCTGGGTCTCTGAGCGGGGAAAGGACAGAATTAATTGGGTGTCGTCAGCGTAGCAGTGGTATGAAAAACCATGCGGGCTAATGACAGATCCGAGTGAGTTTGTGTACAGGGAGAAGAGGAGGGGACCAAGAACAGAGCCCTGAGGGACCCCTGTAGTTAATTGACAAGGGTCGGACTCGGACCCTCTCCAAGTTACCCTGTAGGTATGGTCTTTGAGGTATGAGGTGAGGAGGGAAAGTGCAGAGCCTGAAACTCCAAGTTCTTGGAGAGTGCAAAGGAGGATCTGATGATTCACCGTGTCGAATGCAGCAGACAGGTCCAGAAAGATGATGACAGAGGAGAGGGAGGCTGCTTTAGCAGTGTGCAGTTCCTCAGAGACAGCAAGGAGGGCAGTTTCTGTTG
This sequence comes from Harpagifer antarcticus, assembly GCA_902827135.1. Taxonomy (NCBI): domain Eukaryota; kingdom Metazoa; phylum Chordata; class Actinopteri; order Perciformes; family Harpagiferidae; genus Harpagifer; species Harpagifer antarcticus. The sequence goes on along the minus strand of CADEHL010001042.1, from coordinate 58,754 downwards.
AGTGACCTGCCTTGAAACCAGATTGGTGCGGATCCAGAAGGTTGTTCTGATGGAGATAACAGGAGAGTTGTTTAAAGACAGCGCGTTCAAGTGTTTTAGACAGGAACGGGAGGAGAGAGACAGGCCTGTAGTTTATAACATCGGACGGGTTGAAAGTGGGTTTCTTTAGGAGAGGGTTTACTCTTGCCTCCTTGAGAGTGTTTGGAAAGTGACCAGAAGTTAGAGAAGTGTTAATTAAATGGAAGAGAAACGGTAGAATATCAGGAGCGATAGTCTGAAGGAGGTTTGAGGGGATAGGGTCCAGAGGACAGGTGGTAGGACGGGCAGAGGTAATGAGGGTAAGAACCTCACTTGGAGAGAGAGGGGAAAAGGAGGTTAGTGTGTGGGTGAAAGGTGGGTCTGGTGACCCAGCGGTGAGTAATGGTGGGTCAGAAAAAGAAGAGCGAATATCATCAACCTTTTTTCAAAGTGGTTAACAAAGTCGCTTGACAGAAGGGAGGAGGGGGAAGGGGCTTTGGGAGGATCCAAGAGGGTGGAGAAGATGGAAAATAGTTTTTTGGGATTGGAGTAGGAAGATTGGATCTTATCTTCAAAGAAAGTGCTTTTTGCCTGAGAGATCGAAGCAGAGAAAGAAGAGAGGAGAGCCTGGTAGGTTAGGAGGTCATCATGGTGTTTGGATTTCCACCGTTTCCGCTCTGCTGCCCGAAGGATGGTTCTATTAGCATGCAGTTTAGCCAGGGAGCAGGAGGGGGCTGCCGAGATGTGAGAGGATGAGAGAGTAGAGAGGAGAGTTTCTGCAGCAGAGTTTGGAGGCAGAAGTTGGAACGAGTCAGAGGAAGGGAGGGCTGAGAGCACCGATGAGGCAAGGGGAGAGGGAACGAAGGATGCGGCGGACAGGTGCAGAATGAGAAGAGATTAGTTTGTTATGTTTGGAAAGGAGAGAATGAAATGAAGAAGTGATCGGATGTGTGGAGCGGGTTTACAGAGAGGTTGGAAGTAGAGCATTTCCTTGAGAATATGAGATCAAGGACATTGCCAGCTTTATGAGTTGGTGGGGATGGAGACAGTGAGAAAGCAAAGGCGGTTAAAAGAGATGTTAGTTCAGATATCTTCCCTGTCTGGAGGTTGAAGTCTCCGAGAAGTACAGCGGGAGGGCCAGTTTCAGGGATGTGTGAGAGGAGATTATCTAATTCCTCCAAGAAGGCGCCTGGTGGACGGTAGAGAACAACAATGGTTAATTGTATAGGATGGGTTGCTGTGACGGCATGGAATACAATTCAAAACATCTTACTTCTCCTCTCTCTCTAGACTCTTCAAAACATCTTACTTTTAGGTGAAAATAAAAAACTAATATTTTTATTTCAATATAGCAACTTCATATACTCAGTAAATCTCGTTTTACTTTCCCTTAATGTTACTGTATGTAATATAATTTTTTCCCTTGAAATATAATTAAGTACTATTCTTAGTTAATGACAAATACCATGAAATTCACAATGCAATGCAATGGTAACAATCAGTTCTCAAAGCTTCTCATAAAAACCACAATGTGACGTAACTGTATCCTACAAAAACTATGATTTAAAAACAACAAATTATTGTTTCTTATTTATTTCAATATATCTACTACATAAAATCACAATTTGATCTATTAATTTTCAATGTATTCACTCCAACTTCAGATCACTCATTGATCTTTCACTCCTTATTTTTAAACTCACTCCTTCTTTCAGGCATCAGAGAAAAGAGCAAACAGACACACTGCTGCTCTCACGGCTGATACAACAAAGGGTCTCCTCTTCTACAGAATCAGAAAAAGGGGGAAATACTTTCACAGACAAATACAGACACACCCTGGCTGGAGCTCTCAGCCTTTTCAGGAGAAGGGGGCTTCTTTGAACAATTAACAACAAACTATGGTATACCAAAACATTTAGCGCTTTATCACAGACTCTACATTATATTACGGCCTGACAAAACATGGAAAACTCCACTTTTGTATATAGTGAATTCACAGAGTCGCCAGGCAAGTTTTATCTTTTTAACTCCCTGAACTCAGATCGGGCTTATTAATCTCTTAATTACCGAACGGACCGGATGTGCACTTGGCTCGAAGCAAATCATATCCCCTCAGCCAAATGAATATCTGAACCTTAAGACAATCATTAGGATCTTCTCAGGCAGAATTCACGACTACGAGGTCAGATACAGTGATTCCTCCAGCATTACATGTATATCGGCTAGCAAAGATCATATCCCCTCAGTCAAACCTTTTGCTTCTCAGGCAGACAACGAGGTCAGATACAGTGATCCCTCCAGCATAACATTTATCGGCTAGCAAAGATCATATCCCCTCAGTCAAACCTTTAGCTTCTCAGGCAGACTACGAGGTCAGATACAGTGATCCCTCCAGCATAACATTTATCGGCTAGCAAAGATCATATCCCCTCAGTTAAACCTTCAGCTTCTCAGGCAGACTACGAGGTCAGATACAGTACAAACATTTATCAACATAAAACAAGACCAACAAACAAAATAAACAACCATCAAACAGAACAATCAACAAACAGATTTCAGCCATAGCTGTGCCTCAAATCCACTCCTATTTTTTTAAATTTTGAAAAATAACCAATACATCTCGGCACCTCCATAATGTTGTGGCGACACAGCACTCACACAACAGGAAAGAATGAAACAGAGAGGAATCAATAAAACACAAACACAGATATAGCTGATCAGTAATTATTATTTAGTTGTTGCAACAAACAAACAATAATGGGAAGTACATCACCTGCTGCCACAGCAGCCAATCGCGGAAATGCCCCCCGACGGGAGCAACAATCATACAGCATATATAGCCACTGCAATAAACACACACACATTTTCCCTAAGCATGTTTAATAACGCACACACATTTTATCATGCAGCCTACCACACAAATGTCACATGTTTTCTCTCTGAAAGCTATACTTGTATATGTTTAAACGTCATCGTCTCATGACATCTTTAGGAGTAGTTAACTAACAAAGGTTAACTGTTTTTATAACCTAAGGCCTTCTCTGAACTTCCTCTACCCTCGGTGTCAGCTCACTTAAAATGAATACATCTATTGATAACTCAGAACGACCATTGTCTCTCTGTGTGTCCCAACTCAATAACACACATCATATGGAATACCATGTGATCTTTAATAAATATCAGAAATACGCTGTATTAAACATTCTGCTATAACAAATGGACCAAATTGTAAATATAAGTGAGAAATGCTTAATTCCAAGAAACATTTAACAACATTTACAGAACAGTGCTTATTTCATATTTGACACGTTTCTTCAGCACATTCTGGTCAGTTCAGTTTCTGTGTTTACATGCCTGAAATGCTTCATGGCGTTAGCGGGAATAAGCTGTTTATATTGTTACAGCTGAATACTTGAGCATAAGCTGACTAACGTTCAATTATTCCAGCCCTGCACTCGTATATAAGTTTCTCAACCTCTCGGTTAGAAGTTATTCTGTAAAGGATACTATCTTCCAACGGGCTTGTAAAAATGAACTTTCAAGGTTTTAACTACATGTTTTTGCTTTCTATGTGCGAACACAGGTCTATTCTTAATCTTTCTCTGTCTCCTCTTCCACTCTGTCCCCAGCAGGCAGGTTCTCCGTCTCCGATCAAGCAGGAAGCACTAGAGTTCACAGTGATCGACAGCGTCTCAGGTACCACACTACTGTCTTCTTTACTCATATTTCGTGGCTTCTTTTTTGTCATTTAATTTTTTTTACTATCTTTCAATAGTATTTAAAGCTGGTATTTGTGCAAAGCTTCATGTAAAGATCAGGCAACGCTAATATTATATGAATTATAGAATAACAATGAAGTGGTGGCCAATTAGGATGGTTACCAATTGGTGTGATCCAAACATTTCCCAAAAATCAACATTTATTTAAAGAAAAAGGTAGATTTCCACGTAGAATATTTTTGTTCTCAACACTCATAAGATAAAATACTAACTGACTTAGTAAGAGGAACTGTTATAACAAATGGACTAATGAGAATGTGAGATTTTTTTGTATAGAGGCGAAATGCCGCCCATCTACTTCCGACCCATGGGACCTTATTTCGGAAAATGTATTGAAGTCAATGGGGAGAGAAAACGTATCTTTCGATCCCGTTTGAATTGTGCCACGAATTACACATATGATCTTTGTCAATCTTAAAAAAATCATTTCCATTTAAAAAAATCACAGTTTGTCGTAAAACTGTTCAAATATAAGACTACGAAAAATACGCAACTAGAAAGACTACAAATCCCATAATCCCGGTCCCGCATGCTGGCTCTTACGGAAAAGACTAACTCCCCTTTTGTGTATGTACAGCTCTCAACATGCCCAGACTTGGAGTGATTTTCACCTCTTTTAATACTTTTCGCCTCATTCTGAAAGAAAGAAGTGAAATGTGCCAACGTGATGGCCGTCTTGGTGCGAGACGGGAGATGTAGTTCATTGAGCGGTTTCACACAAAAAAAAGTGTTACTTCACAGTTTTACGACACATTTTAATTTTTTTTTTGACTTGCAAAATTATCTTTTAAATTGACAAACATCATATGTGTAATTCGTGGCACAATTCAAGCGGAATCGAAAGATAATCTTTCTCTCCCCATTGACTTCAATACATAATTTTTCTGAAGTAAGGTCCCATGGAGGTCCCCGGAAAGGGAGAGACTTCGCCTCTCTATAAATGGCTGCATTATTGGCATCTACATAAACAATTTTGTTTTGCAAAATGCAAGAACAAACCTACACTTGACACCAACAAAGCCAAAACCAAAGAACATTAACAGGCATTGACATAAAAAAGAAGCAGCAGGGTCAGTCACAACTTTGGGAATGAACCAAATATACCTACTTTCTGTTACCCTCCTAGTTATAACACTTTACCAGTCCTCTGTCATGTATAGTGCTATTTGAAGAGTACCTCTTAGCAAGTGATGATCTTTCCAATGGCAAAATGGATCCAAAATCTATTTTCAAACCATGCTAAAATGTAATCATTTCAAAAATTGTGTTGGATCTTTCTTCAATCCTTATTGGTTGGTGTTTTCTCTGCTGTTCCACTTGCCTCACAGAATGGTTACACATTCAAAAAGCAGCCTAGCAGCAATCTAACAGCATCATGTATTACATTAATTTATCCAAGATAACACAATCTATTATTTCAGGGTCGAGACTGGTCATAAAATATGACAACAGACATTGAAAGCTTCATTTAAAAACCACAATAGAAGCTTCAAAAGTAAAGAAAAAAGACTTTCAGTCGATCTGTTGATTATCTAGCAGTAACTATCTCCTGCCACAGAACATACAGTAACTGCTGACTGTTTTCGTATACTAGTTAGAAGAATTTAAGAATTATTATCATGAAGAAGATAAATTTGCTATGGAACAAAGGGACACTATATTGATCGTTTTTTCCTTTTTTTTGCATTATTATTGCTTGTTATTATTGCTTGTAATTGATGTTAACAGTACTCTTTCCCTTTTTTTAAGGAACTTTTTCTATCAACATAAATAAAAAATGGAAAAGATAACAATTGGTTACTTTTTCAAGTAACTGCAATACATTTAAAGGAGATCAAAGCAGTTTTATGACTTCATGAATATGTATTAACTACACTTTGATTTTCAAGGCGTACGAATGTCTCTATCTCGCATCACTGGGAAGATTTGTAACCAGATTTTCCACACACTTGAGTCATTTTAATCAATTATTTATTTACAGCACTACAGTGGTTTGAGCCTTTCCGTCCAATCACACCCAGCGAGTGCTCGGTAGGAGACCATGTAATCACCAGCGAGCAGCTACCGTTCGTCTGTCAGACCATCGAGGTGACCACTGAGAACGAGGAGCAGACCGTAAGCTCCTCCCACTCGTACCCGCTGCAAATCTCTCCTGTGTCCTCATGCTGCGGTGAGACTACACACACACACACATATACACACACACTTTACAACAATTTGTGATAAGAAAGAGCATAAATGTGCTAGTTAAATGAGAGTAATCTTGTAGAAAGAGATGCATAACCAGAGTTTTGATCACAGTTACCATTTAAAGGCACAGAGGTTACAATCTTACAAAGAGGAATCTTTCTAGGTCATGGTTAATGATGTTTGTGTTACAACACAGAGCTTAATCTGGCTGACATGCACTAATCACTTCCTGTTCTGTGGTGTAGATGAGTAGAGTTCCAGGTTGAGTCGATCAATTGACCATCCCAGTTTAGATGTAAACACGCATCGACGTAGCCCCAGCGTCATGGATGTATAAGGATAACTTCGCTCAAGTTATCTCATGTCTACTGTAGCTTGGGAGGGAAAACAATATTGGCTGCTAAATTTGATAAATGAAGTTTTATTTATCAGACCACAAAGAATTAGCAACTCCTCCCTGCGGCCCCTCTACATTCCTCCACTTCCTGCCGCTGAGAGACAAATTCATTGGGGGGGGGGGGGCGGTTGACTGTCTGACTGAACCTACCCGCACCTTCTGTAGTAACTCGTAATGCGGCAGTGGGCGTGACTATAAACTGTCTTCGAAAAAACGATAGACACCACTAGGGCTGTACCCGAATATTCGACTATTCGAATATTCGTTCGTTGGCCAACTATTCGGGTTTCAATTTCATTATTCGGATATTCGTTTTTTTTTTTTTTTTCCAAAACATTTTTTTTCCCCCTAAATGTATGCTATCAATAAAGGCGAATTTCCATATTCTTATACTATATTTATACTTTTGAATTGCACTGTTAAAATGCGGAAATATATACAATCTCAGCCTGTGCTCCTGACATCGCGTTCACTCACAGTCACGAACGCAAACGGCACGCTTCTCCTTGCTTCACCTCGCTTCACACACCTGCACACAAAATGCCGAAGACTCCAGCTGTGTGGGACCATTTTAAATTGGACGACGGTAAGAAGAAGGCAGTGTGCCAAATATGCGACAAGAAACTGGCCGGTGGCACAACAACTCTGAAAAGTCACCGGATGCTGTAAGTAGTAGCCTAGCTTAGCTTAGCTGTTGTCAAGTTGCCATGATGAAGCTGCTTTATCCGCCGTTTAAACAGTAACGTTACACATGATAAAATCGTGCTCTTACTATCCTTGGAAAATAGTTGCAAGCAAGCAACCGAATTGTTTTTTTATATTAGTTTTTCAATTTTATCCGAATAGTGAAAATAATAGGAGCGATGTGGGAACATCTGGGGCTAAGGCAATTATTGGCATACAGTTCGTTCATTTATTTTTCGTTCTTCATTTATTTAAATACCGTTTACGCCTATATCCCCGGCGCTGCACTGCGGCTGGGTTAAATGCAGAGGACACATTTAGTTTTAATGTATGCGAGTACTGAGACCATAAATAAATATAAATCGTAATAGTATGCTCCAGGGGTCGGCAACCTTTTTGATATGAAGTGCCATTCAATTATTATTTTATCAGCGTGCCGACGCTCGTGAACTGTCAACAGGAGGGCGGGGGGAGGCTCGCTGCGGGGAAGCAGTGTGTAGACCTGTCAGCGCAACTTACATTATAGGGATGCTCCGATCGGATCGAGTGGGCGGGGCCTATGGGGATCTTCCATTTAAAGTTATGTTTAAAACTCAGTTAATGGGGCTCATTCACTGGAGCTTCCACAAACAACAACCAACATAATTATTACATTCAAATTAAGTACATTATTCAAGTTTACATTAACTTTGGATAATAGCACGGGAGAAATGAGCGGAAGCGCTCTCTTTTCCTCTCTCCCCCTCTCTCTCTCTCCTGACAGCCCGTCGGTATCTCATGCAGCTCACTGATCCAGTAATGAATGACCCGACAGTGAAGAATACATATATTTATAACTAGTTTAGCTTGTTCCAGAGGTAGATAACATAGCTAAGTGTGTTAGGTCTAACTCTTGTGTGTTGCTCCGCTCACCGGTCCGTCACAGCGGGTGGAGCTGCAGGATTTCTGCTTCACACACGTTGCATACCGCTATTTTATTGTCATATTCGGACACTTTAAAATACTGCCAGACCGGTGAAGCCATTTTGGAGAGCTTGTTTTGCCGTGCACAGAGAAAAGTGTCATGTATTTTACGTCATGCGATCGGCTCTCGCGATCGGCATTTTTAGAGAGCACCGGCCGATCGATCGGAGCATCACTAACTTACATGATGCCGAATTTAACACATTTAAATAATTGGTTATAACAGCATAATAATAATAATAATAATAAGGACGATCGTCCGTTCTGTGATTCTCCAGAGCACACGTGGCCAGTCCCTTTGTAGCATATTATTTTGATGAGAGATGAGCAGATCGCCACTGGGCTTTCAACTAAAGACACAGCCACGCAAAAACTGCAGCATTTGTACAGCTCCTTATGGGAACTGCAATGTGTGAAGTGCTTTCCTCCGTGGTGAAACGATCAGCACCACGGAGGAAAGCGGCAGAAAGTCACCTGGAGTTAAAGATCGGGGCTGCGCTGCGTGCATGGCTTCCTTCTGCAGGTAACGGGAGAAGAGCTCTGGCGGCGGTCTCGTTCAGGATCCGAATATACAATTAAAATATTTTCCACACTTATTCCTAGTGTGCCACTGGTTACGGTGCCGCGTGCCAGTGGTGGCACGCGTGCCAGGGGTTGCTGACCCCTGGTATGCTCTTTCTGCGCTTCTGCTTAACAGTGTGTTGTCAGGTGTCTCGGAGCGTGTTATGAAAAAAAATCTCCGCACCGAATATTCGAATATTCGCTGCTGATTACTACCGAATATCCGGAGCCCGAGAAATGGTATTCGGGACAGCCCTAGACACCACTGGTTCAGCTCGTCACTGCTTTTTTTAAATGTGTTTTTGGTTAGAAGTCTGAAAAAAGGTACATACGTATCATAAACATGTGTTTGTCACAGACCTTGCAATATAAAATCCAATGGAAGAATCCCATTGCTTTTTGTCAATAAAGTTAGTGCGATGCTAGCTTCTGACGGGGAAGTGAAGCCCCCCTCTACCCTCTCTTTAAAACTACCACACACCCTTTTTTGGCATTTGAAAGCGTTAGTTCAGGATTCCCCAAAGTGGTTGGTTAATGTCAACGCTTGATTGGCTTTCAGTTCTCCATAGTTAGTCATTAGCAACCTGAGATCTGGTTGTGTATCCACCTTTCTTCTTATCCAACCAGTCATTCAGGCAGAGTGAGCTCTATCAGTTTACAGTTATAATCATGCCATCAGTTTTTCTTTGTCTCTACCACTTTATTATGTTTCTCCATCGCTACCATGGCCTGTAGAGTCAGTGTTCAATATCAAATCATATTTTTCTTTAACATGTACTTTTATTTAATTGTGTGCAAATGTTATGTATGTAAACTCTTCATTTTGTATCTGTAACTATGTGACTTTTTACAAAGATCTACCTTAAAACAAATGTTTTAACTGCATTTCTGTATATTTGTTTTTTTGTACAGGCAGCGACACGGACAGTGACACAGAGGTGAGTCTCCATTATACTGTACACAGTAGAGAGTGATGAATGAATTATTAACTGCTCTGATCTTCAGATAAACAGGTTTTTACCTGTTTCATAGCTACTGCTGAAAGAGTGTGTGTGTGTGTGTGTGTGTGTGTGTGTGTGTGTGTGTGTGTGTGTGTGTGTGTGTGTGTGTGTGTGTGTGTGTGTGTGTGTGTGTGTGTGTGTGTGTGTGTGTGTGTGTGTGTGTGTGTGTGTGTGTGTGTGTGTGTGTGTGTGTGTGTGTGTGTGTGTGTGTGTGTGTGTGTGTGTGTGTGTGTGTGTGTGTGTGTGTGTGTGTGTGTGTGTGTGTGTGTGTGTGTGTGTGTGTGTGTGTGTGTGGGAGACACTGAGAAAAGGGAGGGCCTTGTCAGGAACTGTCAAACATTAACAGTTTGATCTGAGGTTGGCCTTTTGTAGTACTTGTACCCACAGTAACACACACACACACGCTACCTCTTATCAGTGGTAAGAGAACAGAGAGTACAAAGGAAAGTAGAAACTTTCCCTCACATTCAGATTATTTTCTGTAATAAAAGGTGTCAGTGATGAATGCAGCTATTTGATATAATAGATGTAATGTTTATATTACACATACAAAGCAACTGAAGCCATGAGAGGCAGTGAGGAAAAAACAAATCTGGTGAGCCATTACCTAAATCTGATTCAAATAGTTTTTTTGGAATGCTGTGTTGAAGACTAGTGTTAATTTCGTCAGCTATTTTTTTATTTAGTTTTAGTCTTAGTCCTGTGTTAAATTTTCTTTTTAGTTTTAGTCATATTTAGTCACCTTCATCCTGTTTTTATTTAGTCAAGTTTTAGTCGACTAAAAGTCTGAGCATTTTAGTCGACTAAAACAGTAAACATTTTAGTCAAGATTTAGTCGACTAAAAGTCTGAGCATTTTAGTCAAAGAAAACAAATTATTTTAGTCTACTTTTTGTCAATGAAAACTGAGTCTTTTTTAGTCATCAGATGATATAGAACATTTCAGTCAAAGTAGTCTAGCCAAAACGAATAATTTGTCATTTTAGTCAAACATATTTCACAATAAGATTATATCTTGTCCTTATTTGATGAAAAACACAGGTTGATTAGAAAGCAGCTTTGCAGAGAGTATTATGGTCAGGTTTGTGGTGTTTGTACCAGCTGTGTAATGGCCACATTGCTTCCCTTCTGATAAAACAATGCACTCGCTTTTTTTCTCCGCCTCATTGTAGCGAAAAAGGGCCCAAATATCACGTTGTTTCTTTCTCCCAAGCAGTGGTGGTGGCTTTAGACTTTTTCGTTGTCAGTAATTTTGACGGACAGGATCGTAACATTTCCGTCATAATCCATTATTATCCGTCGAGTGCACAATTTATCAATCACTCGCGCTGACGGGGGGGTCGGTTAACGCGAGTGCGACCACTGCTCCCAAGCCCTGTTGTTACCATTTTCTTTTCTGTTAAATAAGGTTAGTTAGACCAGTGTTTCCCAACCGGGGGTACGCGTACCCCTAGTGGTACGCGAGGTACAAAAAATAATAATCCCGTCAAAAATGATAGTGCGCGATTTGTTTCCCTAGGGAGACAATAGTCTGTGGCACAACCGCGCCAAAATCCCACAATGAAAACAGCTGCTTACCTGCAGCCAGAAAAATACTGGTAGGTCTGCGCTATAATAATAATAATAATAATAATAACTTGAATTTATATAGCGCCTTTCAAGGGACCCAAGGTCGCTTTACAAGTAATAGGCAAAAAACAACATAACAAAACAAAAGGCAGACAGACAAAACAACAGATCGATTTAGGGGCCGAAAGCCTTGGCAAACAGATGGGTCTTGAGGGCCCCTTTGAAGGCATCGAGTGTGGGGATGTTGCGAATCTCCGCAGGGAGAGCGTTCCAGAGGGTGGGGGCTGCCACGCTGAAGGCTCTGTCCCCAAAGGTTCGCAGTTTGGTGCGGGGGGTGGTAAGCAGGCCGGAGTCTGAGGACCGCAGGTTCCGGGGTGGGGCATGTGGGTGAAGGATGTCCGATAGGTACTGGGGGGCAAGGGCATGGAGGGACTTGTAGGTAAGGAGGAGGATTTTGTAGGTGATGCGGGACTTGACCGGCAACCAGTGTAGGTGGATGAGGGTGGGAGTGATGTGCTGCCACGGCTTTGTGTGTGTGAGGACCCTAGCAGCACAGTTTTGGATAAATGGCTGAAACGTCCGCTTGCTCTGGGTTCAGGCCAGGGTTCAGAGGAGCCCGCCGAGAAACGTAAGAAAGAGGCCAAACTTAAACCAAGGCAGTACAGTGAAACATATATATTATTTGGATTCATTTCTACTTCTGCGGACCCACCGCAGCCTCAGTGCTTCTTTTGCGGTGAAGTCCTGGCTAATAGTGCGATGAAGCCAGCGCATTTACAGAGACACCAGAGCACCAAACACTCGGGAAGTGTCGATAAAAGTGAATAATTTTACAGACGAAAGCTGTCGGAATTTAAGTCGAGCCAGACAGTAATGATGAAAGCCACGAATGTGTCAATGAAAGCACTCGAGGCATTTTACGCCGTGTCCCTGCTTGTGGCTAAATCAAAAAACCTCACTCTATTGTTGAGGAGCTCATTCTCCCTGCAGCGACTGCGTTGGCCGAAATTATGATAGAAGACAATCACAACAGAGCCGGCCAGCCAAGAAAGCAGCCGAAGCACTCAAAGTTCCCCTGTCGAATAACACCGTATCCCGTCGGATCAATGATATGTCTGTTAATATAATTGGACAAGTGGTGAACAAAATAAAACTAGCCGGTCAGTTCGCTTTGCAGCTGGATGAAATGACAGATGTGAGTGGAGAAGCGCAGCTCCTGTCCTTCGTGCGTTACAAAGATGCGTCGGACATAAACTATGGGGGTTATTCCCTATCTTTATTCAAGAGCGTGGTATTTAAATTTGAGAGCATACTTTATGTATTTATTTCCCTCAAACCCTGTCCTCGCACTCAAATAGTGCCTACTTGCACTTAGATTTGCTCTGCTTCGGCTCAAACTGTACGCTTGCAGTCAGATATATTGCTGTTTACAGATTTGTTCTGCTCTCAGATTTATTCTGTGCGCGCTCGAAACTTTTGACTCCTGTCAAAATCCCTCAACCAATAGGAGGCCAGTTATCCTTGCGGGTGCGTTCGCTTTACTTATTACAGCATCCCGTAAGGGCGGTTACTCTTTGGTTTATAAACTCCCGCCCTCCACGGCTTTATAACATAGCATGTACTGCACTTGTTTGATTTACAACTACCTTACATAATAGCTACGTTCAGTGGCGGACTGGGACTAAAAATCAGCCCGGGAATAAAATAAAATGGTCCCTCCGTTGCCTTCTGCACAGAGTGTGAGGTGGTTGCTATGCAACAACATTAACAGATGGCGAATGTCGTCGTTTAGGTGCTTTTTTTTCTGGAGATAGGCACTTCTCAATCCATTCCTCCATAGTAAGCCCACCGCGGAGGTCGTTTCCATCTTAAGCTTAGTTAGTTAGTTAGTTTACTATATAAAGTTTAGTTTAGGATTTTATAACGGTTCTCAGACGCGGAGGGATACTGATTTGTGAAAAGTAACAACAACTATTCCCTGGATATACGCTCATTATATCACGGCTAAGAAACATCAGATTGCTTGATTTGACTAGTCCGTTTTATAAACATATACTAACTGTGCTTAAAAAGTTGTAAATGACTACTACTAATGACTGTAAAAGAAACTGCTAGGCCTATACTGATTCTGGATATTATTTTGCTAAGTGTTTTGTTCCTGAATTAAAGTTTAAATGCCTGTTTAAAGGGGCTCCATGGTTTAAGCCTAAATGTTACAAGATATATATATATAGCAAAGATAAGTTGATTATTTTGATTTCATATGTATTTATTTGATTATATTATTTATTTTCAATCAACATATTTATTCTTATTGAGTGTATTAAGTTAAAATTAAGAAAATGCCTGAGAATTAGATGTTCAAGTTAAGGAGATGAAATAAAGTAATTTTCATTCAATAATCAGTTACGTTCTACTTGTGAAGGATCATCAGCACACGTGAGTGAGGGGGTACTCATGGTATGACAAAAGGCTCAGGGGATACACAAGACAAAAAAGGTTGGGAACCACTGAGTTAGACCATGAGTTAGACCCGAGTCTTCCTGACAGTTCACAGTGTGCCGCTGCCCGGTGTAATTCAAATCTACCGCCGCGCGCAGCACAGACACACAGCTGCTGCCCAGCGCAGCACCGGAAATGGAACTGCTGGGAGAAAAACTGACTATCAGAGATGTAACGTTATCTTTGATAATATTTCGTCTCCTCATTTTTCGTCAACGAAAGTAAAGAGAGATTTTGGCATAGTTTTTATTTAGTAAACTACATTTTCGTCTCGTCACTTTTCATCAACGATATTGCATGATGATTTTGTTACAGTTATTGTTTACTGCCGTCTCGTCAACGTCTCGTTTTCGTCATGGGAAAAAAGGCCGTTGACGAACATATTTCGTCATAGTTTAAGTCAATGAAATTAACACTATTTAAGACTTACGGTACCCAACCGTAACACTTCCGTTAGGAGAAACAAGCTGCAGTTTCAAAAGCAATTCAAATAAAACAACACAAATGTGCCAAAACACATGCACATGAAGCGTTCTGTATTTGCAGCGTTTCATTTATCCAGCACCTTTAACACATGTAACATTACTTCCTAACACACAATATGTGTATCTTGTAGTTCAAACTAAGTTGTGGCCATAATGAGTATTGCAACAACACCTGTTTTACTAAAGTGACATTTAAGGATTTTAAAAATAAGAATTATAATAGCAAAACCGTTTTTCACCTCTTCTGAAATCATATATATAAAGGAGAGGAAACAAATAAATCACAGAACTGGGAAATGGATGTCCAGAAAAAAAAGAAAAAAATCTCACTTCTGCATTCAACATGCGTCAGGAATTAGCCACAGCCTTTGTGCCCTGCTTGTGTTTTGCTTATGCTCCTCTTCTTCTTCTCTCTTTTTTTTCTTGTCCCAGGGGCTCAGTGTAGTCTGGAGGCAGGACTACAACACATCAGTTCTCAGGGTTCCCTCATGTTCTCTCCCCGGCATGGCCACCTTCGTCACCGCGAGCAAGCCCAACTTCAGGGTCACCAGCACGCGAGACCCCACCCCCCTCATCAGCTACCACACCGGGGAAGTAGACGGCTGGACGGCAGCTTACGGCCAGAACTCTGAGTCTGCAGCGACCGGCCTCACACACGAGATGCGCGCCAGTGTCATAATGAAAACCTCGGACGTGAACAGCTCCTGACCTCTGACCCCGGATGAGGGAGCATCATCACAGCTTCCAGGGCATAGGAATGACACCGAGTAGGAAAAGCAGCGCCGAGCCAAAACGGGACGAGGTTCAAAACCTTTGATTCTTTTGTAGCTTCTCTGGGTGTTGAATTCTCATTTTAAGAGGAGGAACTGCTGACTGGTGGTAAAAAGTACCCACAAAAATACCATTTGTATAATAATTACTCACGGTGGTAATTAAATTAGAATTAACAACACCAAAACTACACTTGTTTACACTCTCACACATCTGGTGCGGAATAATTCATCTTTCATTTATCCCGTTGAATGCTCACTACAAAAACCTCCATTCTCTGTAAAACCTTCTTGTTTTACACTTGCACAGAAAGTCTCACACTTTTGCGCTTCGTTAGCCCAAAGTGTCCTTAGTCCATCGTGTTTGTGCCAACACTTTAGCACACATAATGTCAAATGGAAGAAATTAGTAACTTTTATCCAATGAAAGAAAATGAACTTAAAGTTGTGAGGATGCCATAATGTTTTTAATTGCACAACCTAGTAGATGAGTGCGTTTTTATCAGTGTTTCCTTACTTAAGGTTTAAAACCTTCACCTCATATTCATCTACTCTGCTATGATTTTTAGCCGTGCACAGTTTCAACTCAAACTGATGTGTCTCAATTGGGACACTTCCCTTGATGCACTGCCATGTCCTACACTATGAACACTTCATAGCAGTGTGTGAATTTAGACCAGAGTTATCTCACAAATCACACACCGCTGTGCTAGTATACAGAGATACAAATTAGCGGTAGCTTCTTTTCCAAACTAATATATTCGTATGCTTATTAAAGCCTGAAAAAAAACAGTTTAACTTTTTATTGTTAGTGCTATGTTTACCGCGGCAACAACAATGGCTGCTGGTTTGCGTTGCTTCCGATACGTTGCCGAGATGGCGATCGTTGAGTGTTAGAAGTGTCCAGCGTTCCACAAAAAAATGTTGACTGTTATGAGTGCGCCCTTCAGGTACTCGCATTTTCCCATACATTGCTTTCGGACATTTAAGTACAAGAACATTTGCTAATAGTTGAACACAGGAAGTTGTTTATGTATTACAGTTAACAAATCTCGCTCACATTTAGCCACACTTCCTAAGACTCCTCACAATACAGAGAACAAATCACCTGCCCTCTCAAACAGTTTACGCTCCAGGCAGATCACACTACTTGGAAGTAAGAAACGTGTTCATACCAAAGCAATGAACACTTCCTAGGAATTCATCTCTCAGTTGGCAAACCAGCTCTACCACAGAAAGCTGCTGAAAGAATCAAAGGCATGTTGTTATCAAGACTGACGAACATTGTGAAGCCCTGATTAGCCCCGCAGTGGAAACAGACGTGTGTGTGTGTGTATCTGTCTGTGTGTGTGTGTGCAGACCTCAGGACTCTACCCACCAACACACACACAGGCTAGGAACTATGTATCCTCCTCCTCTCCTCCTGGTGTTAATCATGTACATAGCTCATATGTATGAATGCCTGCAAGCCGCTTCAGAACCTTAATGACAGCACTAGTGTGTTTGAGTGTGTGTATGTAGCCTTTTTGAAGATGTGTGCCTTTAATAACGGTGGCTGGATTCAAACTAGCCGTGCTTTAGTCGGCCATGACAGGCGCAGGTAGCTTTCAGGACATTTCATCTGCCCTGTGTGTGTTTGTGGATACCGACAGTTGTAGTAGGGAGCATGGAGGAGTGGTTAACCCTTCTACCATTGACCTAGTTAATTTAGTAACAATATATCAAACGTCCTCATATGTTGGGATTAACTATTTAATCCCCATGCCTCACTTTCTGATTAGTTTGGGACAAAAATGTGTCCTTATCATAAATACTATACAGTTGCAAGAAAAAGTATGTGAACCCTTTGGAATTACCTGGATTTCTGCATAAGTTGGTCATAAAATGTGTTCTGATCTTCATCTAAGTCACAACAATAGACAAACACAGTCTGCTTAAACTAATACCACACAAACAATTATATGTTTTCCTGTTTTTATTGAACACACCATGTAAACATTCACAGTGCAGGGTGAACCCCTAGGCTAAAGGCTTCTTCAAGAGCTAATTGGAGTCAGGAGTCAGCCAACCTGGAGTCCAATCAATGAGACGAGATTGGAGGTGTTTGTTAAAGCTGCCCTGCCCTATAATAAATACACACCAGTTTTGAATTTGCTATTCTTAAGAAGCATTGCCAGATGTGAACCATGCCTCGCACAAAAGAGCTCTCAGAAGACCTACGATTAAATCAAATCAAGTTTTATTTATATAGCACATTTATATAAACGATTTTTGGTCGAGCCAAAGTGCTGTACATATAATAAAAATAGCCTACAGTAGCGACACTTTACAGCAAATACAACAGCACAGATTGTTCAGAATATCAGTATGAGAAAAACGACACCCTCTATCTTTAGACCCTCACATCGTACAAGGAAAAACTAAGATTAAGAATTGTTGACTTGCATAAAGCTGGAAAGGGTTAACAAAAGTATCTCTAAAAGCCTTGATGTTCATCAGTCCACGGTAAGACAAATTGTCTATAAATGGAGAAAGTTCAGCACTGTTGCTACTCTCCCTAGGAGTGGCCGTCCTGTAAAGATGACTGCAAGAGCACAGCGCAGAATGCTCAATGAGGTGAAGAAGAATCCTAGAGTGTCAGCTAGAGACTTAAAGAAATCTCTGGCACATGCTAACATCTCTGTTGACGAATCTACGATCCGTAAAACACTGAACAAGAATGGAGTTCATGGGAGGACACCACGGAGGAAGCCACTGCTGTCCAGAAAAAACATTGCTGCACGTTTGAAGTTTGCAAAAGAGGACCTGGATGTTCCACAGCATTACTGGCAAAATATTCTGTGGACAGATGAAACCAAAGTTGAGTTTGGAAGGAACACACAACGCTATGTGTGGAGAATCCAAAGGGTTCACATACTTTTTCTTGCAACTGTATATTTCTCCGCAGATCTTTAACCTTTCAATAGTTTATACAACAACACTGTTGATTCTAAACATTCAGTCTGGGATAAGTCAGTGAATAAGGAACGGGAATGTGGCGCCATCAACGGCAAGTCGTCCATCTTTGGAGGATACCAGCAACCGTAACCTATTAATTGACCATATGCGAGTCAAAAATATGTTTTTTATTGGGACTTTTATCTAAGTTACTCACCTAATTATAGCCTTATTATAGGAGTGGATGACAAACTTCAAATATTTTTAGAAGAAATAAACTTGCTCCCTAATCAAAATGTAGGCCAAAGAAATCTTTAAAAAGTGTAAAGAATTTCCCTAAAGAGGCCCCTGGGATTGTATTAGAGGAAGTAGACATTATTTAGGAGAGATCTTAAGCAGTTTAATCATAGTGAGTGCATTGATTTTGCACAATTACATAACTGCTATAATAACAAGTAGGAATAGGGAAGTCAGGTCCAGAGAGGACTGTCGTCAGCAGAGCCCTGTTGTTTTTACGCTCCAAACGTCCTCTTATCCGTAGAGCACAGACTTCTGTGTCCTCTTGTGTGCTTATTATGTCCACCTCTTCATTTGACATAAGATGAAATAACTAACTTGACAACGTAAGTCCAAACATATACCCAGAATGATAAACTGTTCTACAATGCACTGTTGGAGAGTGTATCTGAAAGCTACTTGTGTTAGCAGCTAGAAGGCTAAAGCACGGTCTCTTTTTCCCATGCCTGCCTTAAAGCAGAGCTCAAGGGACAGTACTAAAAGTAGCAAAACAGTCGGACAAATAGGAATCTGCCAAGGTTTTTTTTAACCAAACCACTAAAAGAGACTTTACACTGGATGCACATCATTATCATGGTGAATTAATGTAAGAATCAGAGGGGGTTTAGTGAGAATGTGGAAATGGCAAATGGCTTTACCAAATATTTTCTTTAACGTGCCTCCTTATTGTTCTGCAGTGCATACTGACAGAACATACTGAGGTGGCTTATGTTTCTGTGAGGCTCCCCTTCATGATTTGATGGTTCAACTGCAGATTACACTTTAAAGGCCCTATTATGCTTTTTTAGGTTTCCTTTCCTGTAGTGTGTTGTATAGGTTTTTAGCATGTAAAATGGTCCCCCCGCCCCCCAGACCTCCATTGAACTCCTTTGTTTACTTTTGTAACGTAGTGACATTACTACATAAAACCCGCGGTTCTATTGGTTAGCGCTCTATCACATTGTACGTGCTAAAGTATGGGACATCCCTAAGCGGTTGACCAATCACAACTGAGCCGGCCAGCTAACCAATCAGAGCAGACTGGGGTCTGGTTTCAGACAGAGGGTGAAAAGAGGTTTTTGAACATTTAAGCATGGAGACATGTCACAGTAGAGGAACAAAATACAAATATGTGATCCTGAAAATAAGCATAATAGGTCCTCGTTTGCAAGTTATATTGTCAATTGCCTTTACAAATCCTGCCTTTTATTTGATCCATGTTTTTTCCTTGTGAGCCTTTTTAGCTTCAGGAATGTTGTTGTAGTGGTCACATAGTCTCTAAACGCAAAACCCTGTGGTCGTTATGACCAATTCAGCTGTTCATTTTTTTTTTTTACACTCTTGAGTGTTGCTTTGCATATAAACAACATGATCCATAAACGTTGGAGCCAATTTATTGAATTAAATTGCGTTGTTTGTGCTCAATATTGAGCACAAACAATGCGACATGAAACTGAAAACTTCTACTTGAAAAATGTAATCTTCAAACTCGTTTTTCATTCACATAGCGCCAAAAGCCAGACTAGATATAAGAAGAGATGTAGCCAGGAATAACTTAAGTGCACTTATAGGATAAGAAGTAGAGGTTTTTTTGCTTTAAATAAAAAAAAAAGGGACTTAATTGCAGCCAAAAGTTGATTACATTGAGATGTAATAATGTTTTCCTTCATGTAGTTCCCACCTGCTTTTGCTTCGTGTGATTCACAGCCACTTAGAGCCGAGGAGTGTCTCAGCACAAAGAACAAAATGGCCGTTGAGTTTATTGAGAACTAAAGAAGGTAATTGCTCAGCTCCTAAAAGGCAGTGAAGCGCGACATGTCTCCACTGTTTATTCTCTGTACTCGTTGAGCTACATGTGAGTCAACATGTAAACCTGATAATAAAGATCGTTTTGTATTTATGTTGGTGTTTAATAGACTTGATTGTATGGAGGACTAAAGCTGCCATCTTAATAAAAACTAAAATAGCAAGAAATGTAATAAATATGTCAAATAATTGTACAAGACATTTTTTAAATACAGTTGAACACATTTTGTTAACAGGGTAGGTAATGTTTAAATGCATTAATTACAAATTAATTTAAATACAAATATTTAATTTATTTTTTATATTTCTTGACATTTTAATTTTCAAATTGACCTGCACATTTATTTGATCATTTAGGCTTTTATTCTCTATAGTATTTACATTACTTAAACAAATTATAATTCATTCATTCATTTCTGCACATTTTTTCAATTAATCTGCAGAACATAAATAGAAAATTTGATAGATTTATATAAATGAATATAAATTGGGAAATAATTCAAATACATTTTCAAATACAATCTTTTTTTTTATTGACATGCTTATTTTCATATTTATTTGATAATTTAGGATATTATTCTCTCTTATCTGCAATATTTAAAAACGTTTTCTTTTAAATTAATTAATGAATTCATTTCTGCACACACTTTCAAATTAACCTGCAGAATAAAAGTCTTATCAAATAAATGTGCAGGTCAATTTGAAAAGAAACGATTAGCACAGGAATAAAAACTCAATCTTTACCTGTATTTAATTAATTGTATAAATAAAACTTAAATAAATCTAAACCGAACATTTTTATAAAATGGGTAATACTTAAATACCTTCTTTTAAAATGAATTCATTTTTCAACTAAAACTTTTTTTTCTATTTCTTAACACATTTAATTCAAAATTCAGGCTCTTATTCTCTCTATTATCTACATTTATTTTTCATTGGTTAATGAATACATTTCTTAGCATATTTATTTTTCTTATCAACATGCACATGTATTTGATTATCCAGACTTTTATTCCCTCTATCTACATTTAATTAAATGTAATTCATTTATGTATTCATTTTCTTTATTTTAAGGAAGCTTAAGTCCTCCAGAGGGAGTTTATGTTATCGCACTCATGAAGATCAAGTCCAGTTTTATGATTTATGAGAGACTTTGTATTTGTTGCAGTTAAGGAAGAACATAAAGTCCATTAAAGATGTTGAGGTCATGCAGCCGGTCCTTACAGGGGAAAGGGGGTTGGGACTGAGGTCTGAGATAAGAAACACAGCCTGTTTCTGAGCTGTGCCGGTTAGCACATGTAGCGCTGCATGGGGGTTAGAGTGCGGAGTGGACAACTTTTAGCGCGTGCGGTTTATCTTTCTGTCAGAGCAGATGTTTCACACATGAACACTCTGCTCTCTCAGCTAACCATAGCTCTAACTAATGTTTCAGTTTCTCTTCTCAGTTCTCAGCTCCACTTCCTGTTTGCCTCTGAGGCCTCGGTTGCATGGCTGGCCAGTTGCCTTGACAACTGCTGACCTCATGCTGTTAGTCATGGTAAACAGTTTGTCTCTAGTATGCTATATTTTGCTCTTGCACAAGCTTCCTTGTGCCCATGTTTCTTTAACAACAATCAGTAAGCGTCATCAGAAAAAGTCCCTTCTCCACTCTCATTTCCCCATAAACACTAGGCTGAAGTGTTCAGGGAATTCTTTCTTGAAGTTCATTTATTTTTGATACCATGCTCAGCAAGGCCAAATTCAAATTCTCTGTTGTCACATTCAGGTTGAAAACACAACTTAATTTATATTAATAAAAAAAGGGTAGGCCTATACTCAGGCAAAAATATAACTTAGTATTGTTCATAATCAAAGTTTAATTTGGACTCATTTTCCTATTTAAAGAAAGTTTACTTTAATATTATATGTTAAAGTTTATATTTAGCCAGAAAAGAAATGTCAGCGGTGTTTCACTCCTGACATCTAGTGGTGAAAAATACAACTGCAGCTTTATATCTTAAAAAAAAAAAAACGACAATAGGGCTATAATAAAGATAGTTAGGTTCAATCATCAGTTAGAATATTAAAAAATTGCATTCAGGAATATTTAATAACATATTATAGAAATGTCAGAAGAGGCACAGTGCATAGCATAAATATAAATAGCTGTCTGAAAACATTCTACAGCTGCAAGGGCACATCTATTGACAGAAAATGACACGAGGAAAGCTCAAAAAGACCATGGGAAAAAATATATCAAGTCACTAAAATGCATTAATGGTATAAGAATGTGCGCGGATGAAGAGGAAGGAGAAGCTCATTACATCATGGGAAATTTCCCAGTAGTCTAGTGCTGCAGTCGAATTTGTCCGTAGCCTCATCTCAATACCCCTCCTCGACTCCTCCTTTCCCTCACTCGCGTCCCTTCCTTGCGTCTTAGCTCCGCCTCCGTAATGCTACGTTCACACCGGACGCAATTTGAATATTCGCTTCGCTCTAAACGCTCCTATCGCATCACTCTAGTCTATTGGTGCGTTCACACCGGACGCGATGCGAATATTCGCTTCGCTCTAATCGCTCGAGTTTCACCGCGGCTGCCAGCTGTGTTTACTCGCATCATTCAAACAAGACGCGCTGGCTCGGGAGCTACAACTACAACAAAATGAACATATTTTACCGTGATTAAATTGTAATACACGTTTCTAAATGATGCCGACGTAACAACATACTGATACCGGTTAATAAAAACCATGAATTAATGCTTGACAAGTCTGCAGACAAGACGGCAGGCGAAAAACCTTTTAAAATGTTTGTTTTCTGAATGGAGATTGGGTCGACCAGGCTAAGCTAACGTTGTACTCCACACTCATAACAACGGCCTACAGACATAAATAAACCAGCGACTGTATTTTTATTTATTTTTTATTTTGATATACTTTATTAATCCCCATGGGGAAATTGTTTCTCTGCATTTGACCCATCCTAGTGTAAGGAAAAGGTCTGCCTTATGGACAGAGTTAACATGGGATTTGTCCTTCAAATGTACAAATGTCCGCGCAATGGAAATGTGACGTCAACTTATAATGCAAAGTCCCTGCCACCGACAGGACAAATTTGACCAACTGTACCTACATACATTCAACACTTGGGGATGCTCTATGCATGTGTCTGTGTCAACCCCGTGGATCATGTACATTACATCTGGGGTCCACGAAGCTGACACCCTGCTAACAGCAGTGATACCCGCATAAAAGCACTGATCTGAGGGTAAAATAATCATCATTCCCATCAGCAAAAACACGTGGGTTTGTTATCCTGGCTCCAAAATGGTGGAATGAGCTCCCCATTGACATCAGGACAGCAGAAAGCCTGCACATCTTCCGGCGCAGACTGAAAACTCATCTCTTTCGACTCCACTTCGAGCGATAGAATTACTAACAAGGCACTTATATACTAATAAAGGACTGGCTTATCTATAGCCAGTTGAGTAGCACTTGAAATGTTTGGCTCTATGATACCTGATGTACTTATATGATTCTGTTTTCTTCAGGGTTGTGTCTTCCTGGTCGTATGTACTTATTGTAAGTCGCTTTGGATAAAAGCGTCAGCTAAATGCAATGTAATGGATAATCATCATTCTGTATATAAATATGCTATGTCAATATCCTGGACATTTCCTTTTAAATGTGGGGTCCACGAAGCTGACACCCGCATAAAAGCACTGATCTGAGGGTAAAATAATCATCATTCTGTATATAAATATGCTATGTCAATATCCTGTACATTTCCTTTTAAATGTGGGGTCCACGAAGCTGACACCCTGCTAACAGCAGTGACTCTGCTGCCCTTATGTTCTTGTACATTTCATGAGTCAAAAACAGCTGATGATTTCTAACCATTATTACCGTTATGGAGGGGCTGCAGGAACACTTTACCCAGCTTTCACACACTCATTCCGGGGTAATAAAGCGATGTTCATCACCCTGGAGCTCTGCCTGGGACCGTGGGACCCTGTGCATCAGCCTGGAGCTCTGCCTGGGACCGTGGGACCCTGTGCATCAGCCTGGAGCTCTGCCTGGGACCGTGGGACCCTGCTTACAGCAGTGACTCTGCTGCCCTTATGTTCTTGTACATTTCATGAGTCAAAAACAGCTTTCTGCCCTGGAAATGATTTCTAACCATTATTCCCGTTATGGAGGGGCTTCAGGAACACTTTACCCAGCTTTCACACACTCATTCCGGGGTAATAAAGCCATGTTCATCACCCTGGAGCTCTGCCTGGGACCGTGGGACCCTGTGCATCAGCCTGGAGCTCTGCCTGGGACCGTGGAACCCTGCTTACAGCAGAGACTCTGCTGCCCTTATGTTCTTGTACATTTCATGAGTCAAAAACAGCTTTCTGCCCTGGAAATGATTTCTAACCATTATTACCGTTATGGAGGGGCTGACTTTAAGGTTCCCAGGGGCACGAGGTTCTTGAGGGTGTGATCATCTGGGTTTAGTCCGTGGGGGAGTGCTTAAGTTCGGGTACACATCTTTGCCAGGCGCACCCACCCGTGGAAAGACGAAATATGACAAAACAGTTAAAGTGTGAACCTCCAGCACATGGGGGGTGGTGCCGTGAAGAAGGCCGAATATTGATGCTGGTGTGCGGACAGTAAAGCACCACAAAATCCACCACATTTAAGTGTTACCAGGGCCATGAGAACATCCTCCACAGGAGGGTAGGTGGTGCTCTGAATAAGGCCGAATATTGATGCTGGTGTGCGGACAGTAAAGCACCACAAAATCCACCACCTTTAAGTGTTACCAGGGCCATGAGAACATCCTCCACAGGAGGGTGGGTGGTGCTGTGAATAAGGCCGAATATTGATGCTGGTGTGCGGACAGTAAAGCACCACAAAATCCACCACCTTTAAGTGTTACCAGGGCCATGAGAACATCCTCCACAGGAGGGTGGGTGGTGCTGTGAATAAGGCCGAATATTGATGCTGGTGTGCGGACAGTAAAGCACCACAAAATCCACCACCTTTAAGTGTTACCAGGGCCATGAGAACATCCTCCACAGGAGGGTGGGTGGTGCTCTGAATAAGGCCGAATATGGATGCCGATGGCCGGACGATAAAGCACCGCAAACTCCACCCCCCCTTTAAGGTTCCCAGGGGCACGAGGTTCTTGAGGGTGTGATCATCTGGGTTTAGTCCGTGGGGGAGTGCTTAAGTTCGGGGGCCCGGGGTCTCGCGGTGTGCAAGGTTATAGAAGTGTGCATGTCAGGGAGAGATGCTGGAGCTGCTTCGTCCGTCGTTTGGGGCTCTGTGAGCGGGTACAAATAGGTGGTTTTCCCGGTGTATTTCATGGATGTCTGACATAGCCTGTTTGCTCATGTCAGGGAGAGATGCTGGAGCTGATTAGTCCGTAGTTTGGGGCTCTGTGAGGAGCTACAAATAGGTGATTTTCCCGGTCTATTTCATGATTTTCGAAATACCAGCTTCCAGCGGAAGCCCCGGACACATTTTCACTCCCCCGTTTTAATTTACAACGGAGAGGGGATTCGAGACCTCCCTTCCTCCGTCAAATAAATCTATTCATGTTTTCCAAGCTACCATCTGCACGAAATCGGAAACCCGGTTTTTGAGAGCACTTAGAAAAAAAACGGCTGTTTGACATCATGGAGGAATGCGTCCGCTACAGTGCTTTGGCTTGGATACAATTGTTGCCTGGAGGACCCCAATCATGGTTCTTACAAAACTTTAAGTTTTTGAACTGGTCTCTGGAGGAATGCAAGGAGAGTTTGAGGGGATTCTACCTGTATTATGATGCACTATTTTCGGATACATTTGGCCCGGTTTAATGGTTCTCCAAAAAGATTAACATGCGTTTTCTGCCTCTGGAGGAATTCAAGGGGAGTTTGAGGGGACTCTACCATTGTCGGATACATTTGGCCCGGTTTCATGGTTCTTCCAAAAGTGACATTGTACTTTGCCTGACTGTGGAGGAATGTGAGGCGAGTTGTCAGGGGACTCTATCCACCTTAAGAGACACTATTTTCGGATACATTTTATCCATTTTCACCCTTTTCTCTGGTTCTCCCAAAAGATAACTTAGAGACTTTTTCTGCCTCTGGAAGAATGTGAGGCGAGTTGTCAGGGGACTCTATTCGCCTTAAGAGACACTATTTTCGGATACATTTGATCCATTTTCACCCCTTTCCTCTGGTTCTCCCAAAAGACAACTTTGAGACTTTTTCTGCCTCTGGAGGAATGCATGGTTAGTTGTCAGGGGACTGTACCTGCATTATGACGCAGTATTTTCGGATACATTTGGCCGGTTTTCATGGTTCTACAAAAAGATAACATAGTATTTCCAGACTCTGGAGGAAAGTAAGGGAAGTTTGATGGGACTCTACCCGCATTATGATGCACTATTTTGGGATACATTTGGCCGGTTTTCATGGTTCTCCAAAAAAGACAACAGAGTATTTCCTGCCTCTGGAGAGGCCGAGAGATGACAGGGATCTCTGCCCGCCTAACGAGTGCCTAAATGGGACACCTTTCGCACGATGATGCAAATGGAAAAAAACAATGTTTTGAAAATAACCTGGAGAGATTTGACATAGGGTCTTTCTAGTTCGCTGAGTGCAACTTTCTTGAGTCTTTTCACGTTTCCTTCTTTGTCGCCCCCGGTTCTATACATTCTACTGGGTACACTTCCCGGTACCAAAATGCTCATGCATACAGATAGGATGTTGTCCGATCTGTAAGAGTTCCTACCGCGCCCTGAGCAAGCACCTGCAGAGGAACCATAGTGTGCGTAATTTAGTTGAAAGAAAAATTCTGCTGTTGTTGGCCAATGGACGTACAAACATTAGGCTCCATCCCTGCACCATTGCAGGATGTGAGTATAGCGGGACAAGGCTAGATCGGCACTTGGACAGAGACCATGTTGAGCTGTCCCGGGAGGAGATATATGTGGTCGTAAATAAACTAAAAATGACAGTGGCAACGAAGGAGCTTCATGCACTCCGACTGACAAACCCCACAGTAGCGATGATTACCTCTTGGGATGTGGACACTGAGGGTGATGAGGTCCTGTCACAACCTCCACCCTTGTGATTGAATGTGACAACCCGGACTGTAAGGAATGGAGGATAGAGGCAAACACAATGAGGGCTCAGAGGGACAGATATGCTGCTGAGGTGAAATCCCTGCGCTGCAAGCTGCAGCAGAGGATAAAACATAAGCGACAGAGGAGGGACCAGAGGGCCGAGGACATGCATGGGTTCGATGAAGAGTATGGGGAGGAACAAGAGCGGGTGTTTCTAAAGAAACGACCCCGAACAGAGGCAACACCAACGAGGCAGTCCAAGTCCAAAGGTCCCTCCTTCAGCAAGTCCCCCATTCCCTCGTGCAGCTATTCCCCCATTCCCTCGTGCAGCAAGTCCCCCATTGCCTCTCAGACACCTGTATCCAGCTCCTCAGAACCTGCATCCATAGATACCGAGGCCTCATCAACCTCCCCTCCCATAAATTCCCCCTGGTTCCGCGGCAGGGGCCTGGGGAATATAATGCGGGACATAACATTCCCACGCATCATGGGTAAGTGTGTTAGGTATGTCACAAATGCAGTTTCTGTAACACACAATGTGTTGTCATTAAAGTACTGTGTTATGTTTCACAGAGGAGTATCTGCAAGGCTACCGGGAGCATTATGAGGGCATCGACCCAACAGTGAGGCTCCAAGAAAACGCAGTCTCCAAAATAAGCAGAGTGAAATCGTTCCTAAGCTTCATGGCACACGGTTTCAAACGCCTGTCTGACTGGCTCTTTCTGAGGGATCTGAAGAGGATACGTGGGTGAGTAACATCAAAAAACTGTCCATGATGTCAGCATCATTGTGTGTGTTCTCCACATTGACGCAATACGATGTACTGATGCGTTTTCCTTTGCCAACAGCTGGTCCCGGAGCCTGATAAAGTCCAGCCTACAGGTCACGACCTCTGACTTCTATATCAAAAATATATCACACTTTCTAAAATACATGGCAGCCAAGTGGAGCAGGCTCAACCAAAACGGAATGATTGTAATCCAACGGGAACTTGCTGCCATCCTGAAGTCCCTGAGGAAGAAGGTGATTATCCACCAGATGCAGGTGAAGCGGGACAAGATGGAAGGTCTGCCGAGCCATAAAGACATCATGGCATGTTTGACTGTGGCCAAAACTCGCATCCCTCAGCTCCTGAACGTGATGGCCAGCAATCCGACTACCGCAACCCGGCTCTTGCTCTATGGGTACATGACCCTCCATTGGAGCTGCATTTATGGCCACCGTCCGGGGGTCTACTCCAACATGACCAACGCCGAGGTCCGAAAGGCGGAGACAACTGGCACTGACTTTGGCTACCTCATGAGTGCTATTACAAAATGTGTTTATTCTGGCAGTGATAAACATGTTGTGCATGATTGATACTTGTATTGACGCTCTCTACCTCTGTCATAACAGGTAAGCAACCACAAGACGGCCAACGCGTTTGGTGAAGCGCAGCTGTACCTCACCATAGAAGAATTCGGATGGATGAAGAGGTGGCTGGAAATCAAGGGGACGCTGACCTGAACCCAGAACCGCTACTTCCTATACACAGCGGGGAAGAACCCGTCGAGGAACCTTGCCTACTTCCTGAGGTTGGCATGGGCTGATGTGGGACTAAAAGGTCCCATTAACTTCACCAACCTCCGCACAGTCCACGCAGATAATGCGAAGAGGTTTCAGGACATAGGCAACCGCCAAAGAGTGAGTGATTTCATGTGTCACAACACTGCAACTGCAGACACATTTTATGCCAAGAATCCTTCTTTGAAGGAGGCTGCGGACATACGGCTGCTCTTCACAGAGTCACTGCAAGCAGCAGCAGCAGCATCATCGGGGAGTGAAGACAATTTGGGGGACATTGACAGTGACAGTGACAGCTCTGGAGAGGAGCATAACCCCACTCCCTACCAAGACTCTCCCGATGCCGAGACGTCAGACGAAGAATTCGACTTAAACTTCAACGCTTGGAGAGCGGCGAACAGGGAACAGTCAATGGCCGAACACAGTCTCTCAAACATGGGTGAAGAGAGGGTGCCAGACTCTGCACCAACTTCACCCGATACGGACAATGTTACCAGTGCACAAGCCAATGACCAACTTGTAAATATGGATAGTGTTGTTGTACTCAGTCCCCTTGTGCTGTATGAGTGAATAATGTTAACATGTTATAAAGTGACAATGTCAATGTGAGTGAGGAGTGCTCAAGTGTTGGAGGATGTGTAAGGCAGAGGAGGTGTGAACCTCCAGCAGGGCAGGTGAAGAAGGCCGAATATTGATGCTGGTGGGCGGGCGGTTGAGCACCGCAAAATCCACCTCCTTTATGTATTACCAGGGGCATGATAACATCCTCCACAGGAGGGTGAGTGGGGCTGTGAATAAGGACGAATATGGATGCCGATGGGCGGACGATAAAGCACCGCAAACTCCACCCCCCCTTTAAGGTTCCCAGGGGCACGAGGTTCTTGAAGGGTGTGATCATCTGGGTTTAGTCCGTGGGGGAGTGCTTAAATTCGGGGGCCCGGGGACCCAAGGTGCGCGAGGTTATGGAAGTGTGCATGTCAGGGAGAGATGCTGGAGCTGCTTCGTCCGTGGTTTGGGGCTCTTTGAGCGGGTACAAATAGGTGGTTTTCCCGGTGTATTTCATGGATGTCTGACATAGCCTGTTTGCTCATGTCAGGGAGAGATGCTGGAGCACTTTACCCACCTTGTAAACCCTTCTTCCTAGGTAAAACAATCAATGTATTTCCGCCTGCTTTCCATCAGCACCTGACAGCCTGTTTGCTGTCAGGTCGATATACTGGAGCTGCTTCGTCCGTGGTTTGGGGCTCTTTGAGCAGGTACAAATAGGTGGTTTTCCCAGTGTATTTCATGGATGTCTGACATAGCCTGTGATAGCCTCTATTTACAATACTTTTCGCCTCCTTTCAAACACGTATTCCTGGGTTGAAAAGTCAGGTGCTGCACCACCTGTGCTCTGGGTCTGTATTCACAACCCTTTTCCCGACATTTCAAACAGTTTTCCGCACGTTTTAAACACTTATTTGCAATGTCTATTTCATGGACACCACTCTATGTATTAATGTCCGTGATATGGACATGTTATTCTGTACACACCACGGACAATGATGTCCACTCAGTGGACATTATGCACATTTTATATCTCTGCGGGGAAAGCTCGTCAGTCTCCGGTTCTTTTTCCACGTGGAAGGCCCCTGCACTGGCTATCTATGTAGCACCCCAGCTTATTTTTATTTTGCTCTGGGGCCGAACTGCATGCCTGTACACTTGGAGTACCGCGACCTGTAGTTAATGTCCACACAGTGGACACACATGTCCCTAAGGTATGTTAGGAGCAGTGGGCTGCCATTTTGAACAGCGCCCGGGGAGCAGTGTAGGGAACGGTGCCTTGCTCAGGGACACCTCGATAGCACTTGGTCTTGCCAGGACTTGAACTGGTGACCTTCTAGTTGCCAAGCCAAGTCCCTATCGACTTTGCCACCAACGCCCGCCATGACACAGACAGTCTGTGGTTTGTACTTTAACTTCTGTACAGTTTCTGAACAGATATGAGGAGCTGTGATCTCTGTGTGCTAACTGCTAACAGCTAATGGCTGATGTTTTCTGGTTGAACGTCAGTAACGGCAGGCTGAGATCCTCACCGTTGATTGGCTACTGCGAGAACGCGTCATGTGAATTTGATGCTCGAGTTGAAAAAATTGAACTCTCGCGTTTGACGCGGCACAGTTCAATCGCGTGATTCGCGCCGCGTCCACCGCTTCATGCTCGCCGTCAGAGCGAATTTGCGTCTGTCCGCATCTCTGCATTGACTTTACATGTAATCGCGCCGCCCTCAAACATCGCATCACGTCCGGTGTGAACCATAGACGGTATATATAAATGGACGTAGGGTCCGTGACGTCACCCATAGGATTCTGCAGAGTTGCAGAGAAGCCCTTAGTAGGCGGAGTCGGCTACTAACGGCTCGACAGTGACGTCAGAGTCTAACTCCCGCCTGCTCCCGCCTGCTCCAAATAAGGGCAAAGAGGTGGTGCTGAGGCGGAGCCGAGGAGGGACAGGGCGGGACCTGCTGCCAACGAGCGTGACGTTCCAGAACTAGCTCAGGCTAAGAAGCTAAGCTAACATGCTCTCAGTATTAAGCTAACAACCCAGCTTGCGGTCACTGCTCCTCGTTCCCGGCATATTCTGAAGGTAACTTTACAAAACTTTACAAAACTTGTCCTTTTGATTTAAATGTTCTTGAACCTACTACACTATACAATTGTTTTTTAAGTGCTTTACCGTTTTTTCAAATATAAATGTCATTTGTAACTAAACTTTGTAAACTAGCAGAGATATGGCCAGTGTTGCGTGAATTAGCCTATGGAATTAGCAATAGACTGTGGCCTATACAGTAATAATAATAAATAATAATGCATTACATTTTTTATTAGAGCGCTTTTACAGTTGCTCAAAACGCTTTACACATTACACATATTAGACATGTAAGAGTCATTACTGCGGACATTACCCACAGGAGAAAATGCGGGTAAAGTGTCTTGCCCAAGGACACAACGGCCTGACGCAGTGGCGGCCGTGGCGGGATTTCACCAACTGGAGTTCACCAACGCCCCTTGATCTTATGACCAACGCTCTAACCACTGCGCCAAAACCGCCCCACAGTATAAGGAGTTAGCGTATTGTGAATTAAACAAAGCGTATTGTGAATCAAAGCTGTCCCCTATGATTTGCAAGTTTCAATTCAAATATAAACAGTGTTATATGCGTGGGCTAACAAATGCAAAATGTGCATATTTATACTTTTTGACCATCAATTGTATATACATTTAATCCAACGTTACTGTTTCAACAGCGATGTGAGAGTATACATTAAATTTGACTGTTTTTATTTCTTTCAGCATTAAGAAAAAAGAAGATGGCAACCTCCTCCACGCCAAACTGCACAACCTTTAAGTTGATGGTCCTGGCTTACTTTACATGACTTCAGATGGTTGACATTACACACAAACATACTTTACACACATACATATATATATATATATATATATATATATATACATATATATATACATCTTCTTTTTTCTTAATGCTGAAAGAAATAAAAATGGTTTAATCAATATAAAAGCACCTTTCTTTTTCTACAGTCATATTTAATGTATACTCTCACAGCGCTGTTGAAACAGTAACGTTGGATTAAATGTATATACAATTGATGGTATATATCTGCATAATTGTAGATAAACAGCACACAGTATATAAATATATATATATAAACTGTGTGCTGTTAATCTGTTTTTTGAGGTGTTGCTCTAATATATAATCTATACTTAATTTGATATTCCTCATTATCTGAAGCATTTGTTACTCTCATTTATTTTCCTCCCATACGGGAGGAAAATAAACTGTATGGATAATCGGAGACAGCTATGTCTGGCGTGCTGCCCAGAGAGCTACAGAGACCATCGGCAGCAACCTTGGCCTCGACCTGAGGGTGTGCTGGTTCGGTTGGGATGGACTGCGCTGGAGAGGTGTCCTCCCCTTCTTTTCCAACTCCCTGCGAGGAAGAGCAGCCCCGGAGGTCCTCCTCATCCACTGTGGCGGCAACGACTTGGGGGATGTGCCCAGTTGCTGAACAAGATGAAGGAGGACCTGCACCAGCTTCACCATCGGCACCCTGGCATGAAGATCATGCTCTCCCAGATAAACCAAAAATAAATAAATTACATTCATATCTTCCCTGCTTACTGAAAATGTTAGCTATCACATCCAAATCCGACTATCAAATGAAAGGATAAGCTAACCATACAATACAGAACACATTACACATTAAGGCTCAAATCTTTTCCTAATTCGTAGCAGTCTGAAAAGAGTCCCAAGTTTAAAAACACAACATCTTGACAATGCTGTCATTTATCAGTGACAATGCAAACAACAAGAAGGTCTCCCCTAATCCCATGTATTTTGGCATCAAATATGTCATAGAATGTAATTATGTAGTGCAATACCCACAATCCCTACAGGGTCGTAACATCACAGAAGATAATACCTTTTAGAGAGTTTCGAAATTGTTCAGTATGCAGATAAATATTTGTTTTACAATAGAATTTTTTTTCTCAATAAATGTTCCCACAGCATCAACTTTAATTCTTTTGTCAACAAATAAAACATCTTAATTTCCTTCACGACAACATTTTGTTTATATTAACAATAAGCATAGAAAAATTATAAATATCGACATTTAAGATTGTGCTTTTAGTCTTTATTTAATCAGATCTATTTCACATTGAAAATGTGATAAATACACAAGCCACATTGAAAGTTACATCTTGCATTTTATGACTTAAGTACACTAGAAAATAAACTAAAGATGTGCAACAACTGTATCAGTAATTACAATTATATAACTCATGTACAGGGTTGGGAGGGCTACTTGCCAAAAAAAAAAAAAAAAGTATCAAGATATAAAAGTAATGTAACCTGATAACTTTATTTTTCTTTTGGATTACCTCAATATCAAATGCAATGCAAATAAACACAGGAGAGAAGAAATATTAATGATTTTTTTACTTAAATGTATAATATAATACCATAAAGCAGATTCAGGCAGTAGGTTTATAGATTCACAATTAAAGTATTAGCCTACAGAACAATATGGCTTCCAGAGAGGAGATACAATTTGATCATTTTACAACAAACACTATATGCTCTTTTTAGGTTTTGAATAAGATTGTAATCCTGAGTTTCCCTATTATTAAAAAAAAGTAAAACTAATCCGATTACATCTTCTCCTATGTAACTAAGGATTACACTTTCCTTTTTTTCTATACGATCTTAATTCATGTTAGATGTAATCCATTACTACCTAAGCCAATAAAAGTCATAACTTTTGGAAAATTGTCTCAAGTTATAAATTATGCCTTCAATCTCTTTCACGTGGAGAAGACCGAGGCGTTGCAACTTCCCTCAAGCGACATGAAAGAAATATCACATGTTAAAAATGTGTGCACACACTATTCAGTATGACCCGTCTTAGTTTAAAGCCCAAGTGTAAGAGTGAACAGAGTCTGCCTGTTTTCCAATTTGTTTTGTTTGTTGGCTGCTGCTACCCAAACCAACATCCTCACAAGCATTGACTGTTGGAATGTCATTATGCTCGACATTTTGAACAACAAAGGCTTCTTCAGGTGTGTCTTGTATTATAATGATATCGCTCTGACCAGCAGCAAGACTGTTTTCACCACTACCATGGTCTCCATCTGCAACCTCCTCATTGCTATTAACAGTCGAACTAGGAGTGTCACTTACCTCGTCATTGTTACTCACCCTGCTTTTCCTTCAAGGCTGTTGTTCTTTGCCATTGGTGAAATAGAAAATGGTGGGCACTGCAGTGTTTTTCAGGCATCTCCTTCCCTAATAAAAATAATAAACAAAAACACATAAAATAACTTTTTGAGGTCTGTAGATATTCAACTTTCTTTTGAATAATGTTGTTTTAAATTTAAGAGTGCATTATAAAAGACAATAGAGGGCCAACATGTTAACTATGCAGTTAATCCATTCAACAATTACGTGTTTCCAAGATTCAGATTCAAAGGATTTATGTCATATGCTACGCTAAAGTGTAGGAATGACAATGAAATCATCTGTCCCGAACTCCTCCAACAATGCAACATAGTTATATAAGACATAAAACAATCAAATAAATTCAAAATTAAATTAAGAATAATAAATGAGTGCAGGCAGAAATCTATATACACGTAAATATAATAAGACATATGCAAGAACAGAATGTAAAGATAAATATTGTATAGTAAGATGAAATTAAATCCTTTTTTTTTACAGTGATAGCTGTTAAGATAAATAAGTTATAAGATGACAACAGATGAATGAATGTTGCTATTAAAATACTGTAAAAAAAGGTAATATAATTCATCTGTTTTTAACATAGAGTATGTGGGGGAAAATGGCAATTCTCTATCTATGATAAAGAGTCTTTGCATAAATTGAAGATGGTTTGCAAAAAAAACCATTTCTATGTTTCTATACTGGCAAAAGCTGCATTCGACACGGTGAATCATCAGATCCTCCTTTGCACTCTCCAAGAATTTGGAGTTTCAGGCTCTGCACTTTCCCTCATCACCTCATACCTCAAAGACCGCACCTACAGGGTTACTTGGAGAGGGTCGGAGTCCGACCCTTGTCAATTAACTACAGGGGTCCTTCAGGGCTCTGTTCTTGGTCCCCTCCTCTTCTCCTTGTACACAAACTCGCTTGGATCAGTCATTAGCCCGCATGGTTTTTCATACCACTACTACGCTGACGACACCCAATTAATGCTGTCCTTTCCCCGCTCAGAGACCCAGGTCGTCGCACGCATCTCTGCTTGTCTAGCTGACATCTCTCAGTGGATGTCTGCTCACCACCTCAAGCTCAACCTTGACAAGACTGAACTGCTTTTCCTTCCGGGAAAAGATTGTCCCACTCTTGACCTAACAATCAACATTGGCACCTCTATTGTTTCCCCGACTCAGACTGCAAGGAATCTGGGTGTGACCCTAGATAACAACCTGTCCTTCACTGCAAACATAGCTGCTACAACCCGCTGCTGCAGATACACGCTTTACAACATCAGGAGGATACGTCCCCAGCTGACTCAGAAAGCAACGCAGGTTCTGGTCCAGGCTCTCGTCATCTCACGCCTGGCTGGTCTACCTGCATGTGCCATCCGACCTCTGCAGCTCATCCAGAATGCAGCTGCTCGTCTGGTCTTCAACCTTCCTAAATTCTCTCACACCACGCCGCTCCTCCGCTCCCTTCACTGGCTTCCGGTAACTGCTAGAATCTACTTCAAGACAATGGTACTTGCGTACTATGCTGCGAATGGATCTGGCCCTTCCTACATCCAGGACATGGTTAAACCGTACACCCCAGCACGTGCACTCCGCTCTGCATCTGCCAAACAGCTCGCTGCACCCTCACTGCGAGAGGGACCCAGGTTCCCATCAGCAAAAACACGTGGGTTTGCTATCCTGGCTCCAAAATGGTGGAATGAGCTCCCCATTGACATCAGGACAGCAGAAAGCTTACACATCTTCCGGCGCAGACTGAAAACTCATCTCTTTCGACTCCACATCGAGCGATAGAACTATTAACAAAGCACTTATATACTAATAAAGATAAGCTAAGGCTTATCTACAGCCAGTTGAGTAGCACTTGAAATGTTTTTGCTCTATGAAACCTGATGTGCTTATATGATTCTGTTTTCTTCAAGTTTGTATTTTGTTGGTCGAACGCACTTATTGTAATTGGCTTTGGATAAAAGCGTCAGCTGAATGCAATGTAATGTAATGTAAAAAATCTTAATTTGGCCTTTAATCAAAAGAACATTACTCATCACTGATGTGCAAGCTGTGCCATAACAATTATTTAGCATTGTTTGATGTATAAAATGTATTTAATTAGTAACAACAATTTACACTCACAAATGGAACCAAGTTATTTAAAAAAAAAAAAAGGATCTGTACCCATGAGTCCGTGCTGAAGTGATGACTCTCAAAGTGTTCACTGCACAGGCGAGAAGAAACGTTGGGGGTCCATTTATTCCTCCGGATGTTCAGCACCCACTGGTCCAGCCTGTCTGGATCACCTAAAGGAAACCTTTATTCAAAAATACATGAAAACCGACCCAAAGACAACAGGAGGGTTAATGCCATATTCACTTAATAACGCATGAACAACTTTTACAAATATTTCTATATAGTCTGTGTTGGTAAATGTAATCACATTTTACCAAGTTACTGCGTGGCACTTTGGTTTTGATAAAACAGTGTAGTTCCACTATATAAATGTTACATTCATAATCAAACGAGACAATCTGCAAGATAAATAGCTATTTGTTGTTATTCTTAATGCTTGTCATTCACACGTTAAGAAAATAAAATAAGTACCGATACATAGGAGAACAATTGTGGCGATGTTCAGTTTAATAAGCCTTGATCAACATCATTTCTTTAGCAGGCTGCAGGCGAACCAAGTCCGCGTTTCGCTGCATTCCTTGATCTCCTGTTATAACGCCGGGCTCCGTCGCTGGCCGAAGCTAACGGAGCCGCAAAGGGCTAGCTACGGCTTCGGTTAGCTTCGGCGGTGGACTCCGGCGGCCACCACTGGGATAATTGGGTCCCCTTTTAACATTTGCTCCCATTTAGCATTATGGGCTTCATAGCCATATACTATAAAAGTCTTACCCAAGGCTGAATCATAAACTAAACTGTATATATATATTAGGGCTGTCAAGTTAACGCGTTAATAACGCGTTAACGCAAAAAAAAAATTAACGCCACTAATTATTTTAACGCGATTAACGCATGTGTATTTTTTGTCCTCGGCCGCCCCGTAGTTTCAGAGCGCATCTAGTTGAAAATACCATCTACAAGCTGATGCTGACAGCCCCGCTCCTGCCGCCTGCTTGCAGCAGACCACACTTCCATGCTCACCGGCAGGCACCGACTGGCACCGACTGGCCATCGGGAGGACCGGGAGGGTGTGTATGTGTGGCTCGAGCGAGAGAGAGACCTTACGTGCATTGTTGTTGTTAGCATCTGGTGCTAGCTAGCTGCGCTAACGGATATAAGGAGCTGAAAAACAGAGGAGCGACATTTCGCTACAACTGCCCCGAGCACTTGACTTTATGCAGGAAGCCAGACAGCGGGACATTGTACGATAAGTCAGCACACTCAGCATGGATAGTGCGCAACATGATTGCAGCGTCCAGGCAGCTCCCGTTCGAGCATATGCCTTGAGTTGCACATAGCTCCAACGATCCATCACACACACACACACGCACGCACGCACACACACACACAGACCATTTGTATTGTATTATTGTATGAGAGAGGTTCCTGGTTGAATTGAGGCGAATATGTGTAATGTTCAGAGGTTGTTGTGTTTAATATTCATGAGAATATTTCTCATTGTTCAAATGATAATAAACATAAAGCATATTTGTCCACTCATATGTTGATAAGAGTATTAAAAACTTGAAAAATATTCCTCTAAGGTACATTTAGAACAGATCAAAAATTTGCGATTAATTTGCGATTAATCGCGATTAACTATGGACAATCATGCGATTAATCGCGATTAAATATTTTAATCGACTGACAGCCCTAATATATATATATATATATATATACACACACATGTATAAAGGGTTACGTCCTTAGCTAAGCTAACAAGCACACAAACACCTGCTAACGGCGTTAACATGTATAATATTATCATTTTACTCACCGAAAAAAGCTGAGAGTAGACTTCTTGGAAGTTCTGTTAGTACATTGAAGCGCACAGCACAACATTTTAATTGTCTGGTATTTGTAACAATATTCCCACAATCACCACGAACACGGCTAAAGCTAAAGGGTCAAGTACAGTAACTACGACTAACGCTGTAGCCTCTATGGTTGTAGCCTAGCAGAGTGGACAAGTTGCTGTTAACTGACAGTGAGGCACGTGCCTGTCCATCAAAGTGACCACGCCCTAATTTATGCAAAAACTTTAAGACCTAATATAAATAAAAGGGTCGTGTTAGAAAACAATTCACTCACAGATCCATAATCATGAAGGTGGAATCTAACTATATCGATAAAAACATGTATGGAGCCAGGGTTAGAAACATGTTTTTTTCTGCTGTAAATTTGGGCATTTTAACATGGGGGTCTATGGAAATTGCTCCTTTCTGCAGCCTATCGGCCAATATATGAACTGCAGTGTGTGGCACTTCCGTATTGGCGTCCCGGCTCTTCCCCAGAGTTTGCCGCTTGGTGTGAACGCAGCATTAGAACCGGCCCATTTGTTGTTAAATATCTATTTAAATAAATCTTTCTCTTGTTAGTCAAGGAATTCAATGTATGATGGTTGGTCCTGCTTTTGTGTTCTGTTTTTGCGTAAATTGCAGCCTACATTTAAATACAAATATAATTATAGTAATGTGAAAGCCTTTACTCTGAAAATGTGTGTCCTGTCGATCCCCACATTCACCACAAACCCACATTCAGGACTGTGAATTTTAAATAATTTAACTCCTGAATATCTTAACACAAAACAATACAAATAATTGTTGTTTATCAAGATCTATTCATTTATGAAATAGCTTTCTTAAAAGCTATGTTTTAGTGACGTACGTTCAAGGTCATTAAACATGACTTAAATTGTTAGTATAACCTTAAGAAATGAATTGCACATAATAATTCCCACGGAGCTGTGAGCACTTATACATGTATGTGACGTTTTTCCACTCAACTTCCAGTTGTCGGTTGTCCTCTGTTGAAATCGACCAGCTGTGAAGGTGGTCGATTTCCACCTTCACAGCTGGTCGATGTGAAGGTGGAAATCACGGCTTTTATACGTGAAAACACTTCCGCGTAGTGTTGGAGCATCACCCAATGGCGGTGGTGGAAGGTTCACCTCTGCTCCGCGCATCCCTTGATGGCCCATTTGTTGTTAAATATCTATTTAAATAAATCTTTCTCTTGTTAGTCAAGGAATTCAATGTATGATGGTTGGTCCTGCTTTTGTGTTCTGTTTTGAGCTAGTCAAATTTACAAAAGAAGGAACTCAAAGCACCAGGATAGAGGTTAAACAATAATCTATTTTAATGGTAGAAAATAACAACACACCATACAGAGCACTCTGCAATAGTACAATACAGAGCACTCCGGGCTGAATTCTACTACCGTGTGAGATACATCCCACG
Source organism: Harpagifer antarcticus (assembly GCA_902827135.1). NCBI lineage: Eukaryota > Metazoa > Chordata > Actinopteri > Perciformes > Harpagiferidae > Harpagifer > Harpagifer antarcticus. Next base: position 18,983 of record CADEHL010001042.1, on the reverse strand, counting down.
ACAGTCAGTCAGAAGACAGCGCCGAGCATAAGAATGTTACAGTATTTATACACATAAGCGGGGAGGAGTTGTCGGTTCCTCCTCCCTAGCTATTTGTTATTGGCGATTTCACTTCTGGGCGGGCAAGCCAGTGAGTTGGCAGTTTTCCATTGGTCGGTTTCACTTCTGGGCGAGCCCAAGACAGTGAGCTGGTCGTTCTCCATTGGCCAGTTTCACTTCTGGGCGAGACCCTAAGCAATGAGTCAGCAGTTGTTGATTCCATCTGTTTCTCCATCTCCTGTGTGTGTGTGTGTCTATGTCCCTCTGCCCTCAGGCAGTCCCACAACAATGCTTTGGAGTCATGACAGAACGCACACCCATTCCCCTTTAACGCACACACATCTGTTTAAGCCAACTACTCCAAAATATTTAGTAGTACTCATAACATGAAAGAATAAAACAGAGAGAAATCAATAAAACACAAACACATAGTTGAGCAGTAATTATAGCCATGTTTTCCAAATAGTAGAACTTTACAACAGGTTTTAACGCACACTCATTTCATCATGCAGCCCCTCACACAAATGTCACCTGCTTTCCTCTCTGAAAGCTATGCTTGTATAGATTTAACCGTCATCATCTCATGACATCTTTAGGATTAGTTAACTAACATACTGTCCTCATACTCTCAGGCGTTCTTTGAACTTCCTTCCACCCGAAGTCAGCTCATTTAGAATCAGAAGGACCATTGTCTCTCTAACTTGTGTGTGACCCAATTCAGTAACACGCATCTTATGGAATATCAGGTGACACAAAAATGAATATACCAGAATTACAGTGTAAACCTTATGTTTCCCAAATAAGATACTTCAGAGTACTCATCTTCACATACAAAGTTATTTCAAAGTCCTATGACTCATCATCAGGAAAACTTTCACCTGTCAAAAAGAATCAACAATGTTAGAAATCAAGATACATAGTCATCAAGCCATGCAGGGATCATGCAGAGTCAGACAAAGTTCATGCGTCATGTCTCACAATGGTTCAACTAACATGGCACAGTTAGAAATCCACTGTGAATCCCAAAATAAAATCACCTTGTGGGTCAGTGTTACTGTAACAGTCAGAAATTGACAAATCAATTCACATTCATTCAGTCTTTGCAAATTATAAGTCTCGAGATCTCATGTCCTATAGTGCACCTTGATATTCTACCAGCTGGAGTTTTTACTAGTGACATCATTGTGTTGATGTCAAACAATACAACAATATTTTTCCTGTGTTCGCAGCACAATTGTCTTCAGATGTTTAAACAAACAAATTATCAATACACTTCATTAATGTACTGCCCCTAGGAAACACAAAGCCTTACAAATCTTCATGCTTCCTAAGTGAACCTGCGAATAACGGCCTTTTTAATTAATATTCCAAATTAATCAATAATAATAACAATAATCAATTTTATCAATTTGTTTACCCTTAGAAGTGAACATATCTCTTAATGTTACATCAGGATGTTAAACTAAGTTTTAGGCAAACAATCATACCAAACCATTTTACAGTACCAGGCACTGAAGTAGATCATTATTACTGTATCAGATTTAACTGGTGATTGAACAAACAAAGCCTCTTTGTTTACGACATGCAGACCAATAACACATGTTTTCAAATTTCAGCATCAGCCTTCTTTACTCTAAAATTACTTTTTTAAATAGGAATATTTAGAAATGGAACAAATATTCAATCTTCAGAAATGTTCTTAACAAATGTCTATCTAGTGAATAGCCAACATATTTAAAAAATGTCAGATATATAAAAATAAGCCTAGATACTTCTTTCCTATCAAAGTCCAAAGCTAGACCTAAGGTGAACAGTTTTGGTAATGGACAATTTTATCTAAAAACAAAACAGAATTGGACTCGTGTCTTTGTTATTTGTTCTTCAAAATACATTAGTAAATACCTTGTGAAGTATTCACAATATAACTAACCCTCTCTAGGATATGAAATCCATTAATCTTTAACCAGATACTATTTCCTTATTTATTTTTTAGTTCATGATAACAATGGTATAACAACCACACGTTTTACCCATAGCTAGTTTCTATGTCAAGATTATTCTGTGTGACATAATAATCATATGTCTTGTATGCTAAACAAGGATATTAAACTTTAATCTTTTCAGTATTCCAAACCATCTTTTAAACAATCAGCCTCCCTTCTCAAACACTAAACCTAATGTTGTACACCACCCTCTGGAAAACTCTTACACAGTTATGTTGTAAAATCATTGCATAATTTCTTCAGAGTCTGACCAGTCTGAGACAAGCCTGTCTCAAGATCTTGTCCTAATGAGAACAGTCAGTGATGCGTTGTCCTCTGCAGCTGTAGTCAGTTGGATCAATTAAACTCTTGTTTTGGCACTGGGATGTCCTGAGGGGGAAGGAACCTCTGGATCAATGTGATACAATCAGCAGACTCATGTTGTCCTCTGCACAGTAGGAATCTCCAAAAACTGCAGTTCCTCTTCACACCACTGTTGCCTTGACAACGAGGCACAAGCAAAATCTCAAAACCTCCTCAGAGATGCGTTCTTTGCACAGTTCTTCTGTTTCTGTAGTGAGCAACATACTGATTCACAGTACAACCCAAAGGTGGTGCACAACTATCCAGTGCTGCTGTAATCACAGCAAATCAGCTACTGGAGAAAAACTCAATTTAAATCTCTCCCCTGGGGTTACAAAACAAAACGGCTAAGTGTCTATATGGTCAGGAATCCTGAAACATGTGAATGTTAAAACAAACTAATGGTAGTAGTTTACCCAGATTATTTACTTCATTAAAAGTAGTAAAACTACATTGTAAAATCTCTTTTGTCTAGTTGACGTCCTGCTTCTAAAATTCTAGTCAGGAAAATAAAATAAACTTCATCTTTAAAATCTTCTTTAATTTGAAACCAAAAAGGTCTTCATTCTCCACCATGATCCATTTCTCTATCAAAGTCCATACAAACTGATGATTTATCTTTAAAAACCATGAGGAATGACAGTTCTCATAAAACACTATTCTTCCTTACTTCAGTTCTAAGTCAAATGAGCAAAACAGGGAAACCCTCCTTAACCACTATAGATTCATCTTTTATCTACTTGCTTATTCTATTATTTTTCAAATTGTTTATCTAAGTTGTGTTACAAGCATGGTTAGATTTGTAACAGAATACAAAACTAACTGTATTTAGCGCTATATTTGAAAAACAAGTAATCTGATTACAGTTAATGAATATATTTTTGGAACACTTAAAGGAATTATTGGTGGAAAAGTTTCCTCACGAAATGTAATCTCCATTTCTAAAGCTAAAACCTAAAGAAATCATCACGGATCAGTTTTCTGTCCTTATCACTTAATTGTTTCAATAAAAAATAAAATCATCACGGATCAGTTTTCTGTCCTTATCACTTAATTGTTTCAATAAAAACTAAAAAGCATTGTGAAAACTCCCACTCTTGAGAAGATCTCAACACTTTATTCCATCTAAGCACTAATGTTTATGACAGACACGCCCTATTAGTCCAAAACGGTCTTTTAATGGTATCAATTGTGAACTTTCTTAATATGAATTGTAAATGCAATGTATGTTCTCTTTCTAATCTTTTCCAACCATCTTACTTCTCTTGTCTCTCTCTCTCTGTCTCTCTCTCTCTCTCTGTGCCTGCTCCTGCACAAGCTACTCTCATCAATCACCTCTTTGTGTTAGCCAACAGTGTGAGATGGCTGGATCAAACCTTGTTCATGCAGCACCTCTGTCATGAGCAGATTCCTTCTGACTGACAAACTTATAAAACCTTCTGTTTACTTTCTACTCTTTCTTCATAAACTTAAAAACACAATTGTGGTGAATTGTTTACGTTTTCAGTTTCCTATCTACTTTAAAAAAAACACCAACTGAGAGTAACTTCATATGATAACAACTCCTAAATGACATTACAATATATATTTTCTTTCAGTGAGTTTGTTATTTGATGTTTAACACATTCTCCTCTTTCTATGTCTTTATAATAAGTGGAAAAATCCACTTATTATATTTAATTTGAATAAAACCTTAACCTTAATGTACTTCATATACTCAATAAACCTATTTTTTCTTTCCCTTAATGTTACTGTATGTAATTAAGTTCCTTTGAAATATAATTAAGTACAATTCTCAGTTAATGACAAATACCACGAAATTCACAATGCAATGCAATGGTAACAATCAGTTCTCAAACCTTCTCATAAAAACAACAATGTGACGTAACTGTATCCTACAAAAACTATGCTAAAAACAACAAATTATAGTTTCTTATTTATTTCAATATATCTTACTACATCAAATCACTCATTGATCTATTAATTTTCAATGTATTTCAGTCCAACTTCAGATCACTCATTGATCTATTCATTCTTATTTTTAGGCATTAGAGAAAAGAGCAAACAAACACCCTGCTGCTCTCCCAGCTGAAACAAAGGATCTCCTCTTCTACAGAATCAGAAAGAGGGGGAGTTATTTTCACAGACAAATACAGACACCCCGGCTGGAGCTCTCAGCCTTTTCTTGAGAAGGCGGCTTCTTTCAACAACTAACAACAAACTATTGGTATACCAAAACATTTACCAACATAAAACAAAACCTTTACGAATCAACAATGACAACCAACAGACAGAACAATCAACAAACAGATTTCCGAATGTCTCGTCGGCCCCTACTCTGTCTTCTGCTATCATTTTATTGCGTAGGAAACGGAGATCTGTGGAGGACTTTTTACGATCCGCCGTTTTAATCCCACTGCTAATCAATTTTTCTGCTTGAGCCCATTGGTCCCTAAGGGTCCCTGCTACTGGGGCTCCTAAATCACGCTCTTCTCGTTCAAATTCTCCTCCCATCCTGACTTCGTTTCTTCTTTCTCTGACTAAGGTTGATTTATGTTCACTTTTTATATTATTTTTTTCACAGAAAATTATTCCCCGTACAGTCTATCCAGCTTTGATAGTGCGATGTTTATTTCAACAGATTACGAGACTTTTGAGAGCGCTTCTACACCGCCTTTCAGCGATGTGGCCCTCACATGGAGTCGAAACCCAAGTCTACAGAATCTCTTTATCGTCACGTTTAGCCTTCTAGATTTTAACCCAACAGAACAAGAGATAGTGAGATTCCGGTCGTTTCAAATGGCTTTTGAAGGTCACGTTTCTCCTCTTGGAATAACATATAACACAACCGTAGCTCCTATGAGACTGGGAAGTGTTAATCAGTTTAGTCATGTATGGAAACTCAATACTACCACTTGACTTCCCCAGCAAGTATACCCTGTGGGGACTCGATACCTCCACTAGGCGCAGGGACTCTATACCCTTCCAGCCGTTAGAGACTCTGTACCCTATGCTGAAATACTTCGCTGCTTCACTTTTATATAATAATAATAATAATAATAATAATAATAATAATAATAATAATAATAATAATAATAATAATAATAGATTTAATTTGTTAGCGCTTTTACAGGTGCTCAAAGACGCTTTTCAGATTTAGTGAAGGGAAAAGAAAAGGAAGGAACAACAAATAAATATATAGTTAAAGTTAAAGTCAAATAATACAAAAACAATCACACATTAAAAGCCAGATTGAAGAGGTGAGTTTTTGTGAGTTTTTTGAAGGTGGTGAGGTCAGTGCAGTCAATATGGAGACTCAATACTCCACTTTACTCCCAGCAAGTTAGCTGTAAGGACTCAATACCCTACGCTTAAATACTTCGCTGCTTCACTTTTATATGGAGACTCAATACTCCATTTGACTTCCCCTTGAAGTTAGCTGTGGGGACTCGATACCCCACTAGCCGCAGGGACTCGATACCCTACCAGCCGTAGGGACTCAATACCCTACGCTGAAAATATGTATTGTATTTTCCACCGTCAAAACTAGGACACTGGAAAATGTCCCTGACAACTCAGAATTTGGGTATAGCCAATCACAGATCTGCTCACCTTTCAGTTGTAGGGCCCTGGTTTTAGTTGTCAGAGATTATTCCAGGTGTCTTCCCTGGACCATTCGTCCGCTGGCTACTGGTGTTCCTTCTATGAGCCCACTCATCATGTCATCACATCATCACTTCATCACTATATCACGTCGGGGACACCATTTTGTTGGAGGACCACCCAATGGCGGTGGTGGAAGGTTCACCTCTGCTCCGCGCGTCCCTTGATGACTGATGAGCTAGTCAAATTTACAAAAGAAGGAACTCAAAGCACCAGGATAGAGGTTAAACAATAATCTATTTTAATGGTAGAAAATAACAACACACCATACAGCCATACACCATACCATACAAGCTCTCAGCTCTCAGCTGAGAGCATCTGACTCTGCAATAGTACAATACAGAGCACTCCGGGCTGAATTCTACTACCGTGTGAGATACGTCCCACGACAGTCAGTCAGAAGACAGCGCCGAGCATAAGAATGTTACAGTATTTATACACATAAGCGGGAAGGAGTTGTGTCGGTTCCTCCTCCCTAGTCAGTTTGTGATTTTGAGGCTAATTCAGTGAAACAAGGCTGTTGTGAGCATTTGACAGATTTATGCTTAAATTCTCTCAGAAAGTGACTGAAAGATACACTTTTGTGTTTAAAAGTTGACCACTACCATGAAAGCACTCTGTTTAATTAGATTTCGTCAAGCATCTGACTCTTAATGTCAGTTTGTGATTTTGAGGCTATTTCAGTGAAACAGGATGTTTTGAGCTTAAATTCTCTCAGAAAGTTACTGAAAGATACACTTTTGTGTTTAAAAGTTGACCACTACCATGAAAGCACTCTTTTTTATTAGATTTCGTCAAGCATCTGACTCTTAATGTCAGTTTGTGATTTTGAGGCTAATTCAGTGAAACAAGGCTGTTGTGAGCATTTGACAGATTTATGCTTAAATTCTCTCAAAAAGTTACTGAAAGATACACTTTTGTGTTTAAAAGCTGTCCACTACCATGAAAGCACTCTGTTTTATTAGATTTCGTCAAGCATCTGACTCTTAATGTCAGTTTGTGATTTTGAGGCTAATTCAGTGAAACAAGGCTGTTGTGAGCATTTGACAGATTTATGCTTAAATTCTCTCAAAAAGTTACTGAAAGATACACTTTTGTGTTTAAAAGTTGACTCTAATTAAAGCACTCTGTTTAATTAGATTTCGTCAAGCATCTGACTCTTAATGTCAGTTTGTGATTTTGAGGCTATTTCAGTGAAACAGGATGTTTTGAGCTTAAATTCTCTCAAAAAGTTACTGAAAGATACACTTTTGTGTTTAAAAGTTCACCACTACCATGAAAGCACTCCTTTTTATTAGATTTCGTCAAGCATCTGACTCTTAATGTCAGTTTGTGATTTTGAGGCTAATTCAGTGAAACAAGGCTGTTGTGAGCATTTGACAGATTTATGCTTAAATTCTCTCAGAAAGCTACTGAAAGATACACTTTTGTGTTTAAAAGTTGACCACTACCATGAAAGCACTCTGTTTTATTAGATTTCGTCAAGCATCTGACTCTTAATGTCAGTTTGTGATTTTGAGGCTATTTCAGTGAAACAGGATGTTTTGAGCTTAAATTATCTCAGAAAGTTACTGAAAGATACACTTTTGTGTTTAAAAGCTGTCCACTACCATGAAAGCACTCTGTTTTATTAGATTTCGTCAAGCATTAATGCTTCGACTCTTAATGTCAGTTTGTGATTTTGAGGCTAATTCAGTGAAACAAGGCTGTTGTGAGCATTTGACAGATTTATGCTTATATTCTCTCAGAAAGTTACTGAAAGATACACTTTTGTGTTTAAAAGTTGACCACTACCATGAAAGCACTCTGTTTTATTAGATTTCGTCAAGCATCTGACTCTTAATGTCAGTTTGTGATTTTGAGGCTATTTCAGTGAAACAGGCTGTTTTGAGCTTAAATTCTCTCAGAAAGTTACTGAAAGATACACTTTTGTGTTTAAAAGCTGTCCACTACCATGAAAGCACTCCTTTTTATTAGATTTCGTCAAGCATCTGACTCTTAATGTCAGTTTGTGATTTTGAGGCTAATTCAGTGAAACAAGGCTGTTGTGAGCATTTGACAGATTTATGCTTGAATTCTCTCAGAAAGTTACTGAAAGATACACTTTTGTGTTTAAAAGTTGACCACTACCATGAAAGCACTCTTTTTATTAGATTTCGTCAAGCATCTGACTCTTAATGTCAGTTTGTGATTTTGAGGCTAATTCAGTGAAACAAGGCTGTTGTGAGCATTTGACAGATTTATGCTTGAATACTCTCAGAAAGTTACTGAAAGATACACTTTTGTGTTTAAAAGTTGACCACTACCATGAAAGCACTCTGTTTTATTAGATTTCGTCAAGCATCTGACTCTTAATGTCAGTTTGTGATTTTGAGGCTAATTCAGTGAAACAAGGCTGTTGTGAGCATTTGACAGATTTATGCTTGAATTCTCTCAGAAAGTTACTGAAAGATACACTTTTGTGTTTAAAAGTTGACCACTACCATGAAAGCACTCTGTTTTATTAGATTTCGTCAAGCATCTGACTCTTAATGTCAGTTTGTGATTTTGAGGCTATTTCAGTGAAACAGGCTGTTTTGAGCTTAAATTCTCTCAGAAAGTTACTGAAAGATACACTTTTGTGTTTAAAAGCTGTCCACTACCATGAAAGCACTCTGTTTTATTAGATTTCGTCAAGCATCTGACTCTTAATGTCAGTTTGTGATTTTGAGGCTATTTCAGTGAAACAGGCTGTTTTGAGCTTAAATTCTCTCAGAAAGTTACTGAAAGATACACTTTTGTGTTTAAAAGCTGTACCACTACCATGAAAGCACTCTGTTTTATTAGATTTCGTCAAGCATCTGACTCTTAATGTCAGTTTGTGATTTTGAGGCTAATTCAGTGAAACAAGGCTGTTGTGAGCATTTGACAGATTTATGCTTGAATACTCTCAGAAAGTTACTGAAAGATACACTTTTGTGTTTAAAAGTTGACCACTACCATGAAAGCACTCTGTTTTATTAGATTTCGTCAAGCATCTGACTCTTAATGTCAGTTTGTGATTTTGAGGCTATTTCAGTGAAACAGGATGTTTTGAGCTTAAATTCTCTCAGAAAGTTACTGAAAGATACACTTTTGTGTTTAAAAGTTGACCACTACCATGAAAGCACTCTGTTTTATTAGATTTCGTCAAGCATCTGACTCTTAATGTCAGTTTGTGATTTTGAGGCTATTTCAGTGAAACAGGATGTTTTGAGCTTAAATTCTCTCAGAAAGTTACTGAAAGATACACTTTTGTGTTTAAAAGTTGACCACTACCATGAAAGCACTCTGTTTTATTAGATTTCGTCAAGCATCTGACTCTTAATGTCAGTTTGTGATTTTGAGGCTAATTCAGTGAAACAAGGCAGTTGTGAGCATTTGACAGATTTATGCTTGAATTCTCTCAGAAAGTTACTGAAAGATACACTTTTGTGTTTAAAAGTTGACCACTACCATGAAAGCACTCTGTTTTATTAGATTTCGTCAAGCATCTGACTCTTAATGTCAGTTTGTGATTTTGAGGCTATTTCAGTGAAACAGGCTGTTTTGAGCTTAAATTCTCTCAGAAAGTTACTGAAAGATACACTTTTGTGTTTAAAAGCTGTCCACTACCATGAAAGCACTCTGTTTTATTAGATTTCGTCAAGCATCTGACTCTTAATGTCAGTTTGTGATTTTGAGGCTAATTCAGTGAAACAAGGCTGTTGTGAGCATTTGACAGATTTATGCTTGAATACTCTCAGAAAGTTACTGAAAGATACACTTTTGTGTTTAAAAGTTGACCACTACCATGAAAGCACTCTTTTTTATTAGATTTCGTCAAGCATCTGACTCTTAATGTCAGTTTGTGATTTTGAGGCTAATTCAGTGAAACAAGGCTTGTTGTGAGCATTTGACAGATTTATGCTTGAATTCTCTCAGAAAGTTACTGAAAGATACACTTTTGTGTTTAAAAGTTGACCACTACCATGAAAGCACTCTGTTTTATTAGATTTCGTCAAGCATCTGACTCTTAATGTCAGTTTGTGATTTTGAGGCTATTTCAGTGAAACAGACTGTTTTGAGCTTAAATTCTCTCAGAAAGTCACTGCTCTACTGTGACATGTTTCCATGCTTTAAATATTGTATTGTATTGTATTTTGAGGCTATTTCAGTGAAACAGGCTGTTTTGAGCTTAAATTCTCTCAGAAAGTTACTGAAAGATACACTTTTGTGTTTAAAAGCTGTCCACTACCATGAAAGCACTCTGTTTTATTAGATTTCGTCAAGCATCTGACTCTTAATGTCAGTTTGTGATTTTGAGGCTAATTCAGTGAAACAAGGCTGTTGTGAGCATTTGACAGATTTATGCTTGAATTACTCTCAGAAAGTTACTGAAAGATACACTTTTGTGTTTAAAAGTTGACCACTACCATGAAAGCACTCTGTTTTATTAGATTTCGTCAAGCATCTGACTCTTAATGTCAGTTTGTGATTTTGAGGCTAATTCAGTGAAACAAGGCTGTTGTGAGCATTTGACAGATTTATGCTTGAATTCTCTCAGAAAGTTACTGAAAGATACACTTTTGTGTTTAAAAGTTGACCACTACCATGAAAGCACTCTGTTTATTAGATTTCGTCAAGCATCTGACTCTTAATGTCAGTTTGTGATTTTGAGGCTATTTCAGTGAAACAGGCTGTTTTGAGCTTAAATTCTCTCAGAAAGTTACTGAAAGATACACTTTTGTGTTTAAAAGTTGACCACTACCATGAAAGCACTCTGTTTTATTAGATTTCGTCAAGCATCTGACTCTTAATGTCAGTTTGTGATTTTGAGGCTATTTCAGTGAAACAGGCTGTTTTGAGCTTAAATTCTCTCAGAAAGTTACTGAAAGATACACTTTTGTGTTTAAAAGTTGACCACTACCATGAAAGCACTCTGTTTTATTAGATTTCGTCAAGCATCTGACTCTTAATGTCAGTTTGTGATTTTGAGGCTAATTCAGTGAAACAAGGCTGTTGTGAGCATTTGACAGATTTATGCTTGAAATTCTCTCAGAAAGTTACTGAAAGATACACTTTTGTGTTTAAAAGTTGACCACTACCATGAAAGCACTCTGTTTTATTAGATTTCGTCAAGCATCTGACTCTTAATGTCAGTTTGTGATTTTGAGGCTATTTCAGTGAAACAGGCTGTTTTGAGCTTAAATTCTCTCAGAAAGTTACTGAAAGATACACTTTTGTGTTTAAAAGCTGTCCACTACCATGAAAACACTCTGTTTTATTAGATTTCGTCAAGCATCTGACTCTTAATGTCAGTTTGTGATTTTGAGGCTAATTCAGTGAAACAAGGCTGTTGTGAGCATTTGACAGATTTATGCTTGAATTCTCTCAGAAAGTTACTGAAAGATACACTTTTGTGTTTAAAAGTTGACCACTACCATGAAAGCACTCTGTTTTATTAGATTTCGTCAAGCATCTGACTCTTAATGTCAGTTTGTGATTTTGAGGCTAATTCAGTGAAACAAGGCTGTTGTGAGCATTTGACAGATTTATGCTTGAATTCTCTCAGAAAGTTACTGAAAGATACACTTTTGTGTTTAAAAGTTGACCACTACCATGAAAGCACTCTGTTTTATTAGATTTCGTCAAGCATCTGACTCTTAGTGTCAGTTTGTGATTTTGAGGCTAATTCAGTGAAACAAGGCCGTTGTGAGCATTTGACAGATTTATGCTTGAATTCTCTCAGAAAGTTACTGAAAGATACACTTTTGTGTTTAAAAGTTGACCACTACCATGAAAGCACTCTGTTTTATTAGATTTCGTCAAGCATCTGACTCTTAATGTCAGTTTGTGATTTTGAGGCTATTTCAGTGAAACAGGCTGTTTTGAGCTTAAATTCTCTCAGAAAGTTACTGAAAGATACACTTTTGTGTTTAAAAGTTGACCACTACCATGAAAGCACTCTGTTTTATTAGATTTCGTCAAGCATCTGACTCTTAATGTCAGTTTGTGATTTTGAGGCTATTTCAGTGAAACAGGCTGTTTTGAGCTTAAATTCTCTCAGAAAGTTACTGAAAGATACACTTTTGTGTTTAAAAGTTGACCACTACCATGAAAGCACTCTGTTTTATTAGATTTCGTCAAGCATCTGACTCTTAATGTCAGTTTGTGATTTTGAGGCTAATTCAGTGAAACAAGGCTGTTGTGAGCATTTGACAGATTTATGCTTGAATTCTCTCAGAAAGTTACTGAAAGATACACTTTTGTGTTTAAAAGTTGACCACTACCATGAAAGCACTCTGTTTTATTAGATTTCGTCAAGCATCTGACTCTTAATGTCAGTTTGTGATTTTGAGGCTATTTCAGTGAAACAGGCTGTTTTGAGCTTAAATTCTCTCAGAAAGTTACTGAAAGATACACTTTTGTGTTTAAAAGTTGACCACTACCATGAAAGCACTCTGTTTTATTAGATTTCGTCAAGCATCTGACTCTTAATGTCAGTTTGTGATTTTGAGGCTATTTCAGTGAAACAGGCTGTTTTGAGCTTAAATTCTCTCAGAAAGTTACTGAAAGATACACTTTTGTGTTTAAAAGTTGACCACTACCATGAAAGCACTCTGTTTTATTAGATTTCGTCAAGCATCTGACTCTTAATGTCAGTTTGTGATTTTGAGGCTATTTCAGTGAAACAGGCTGTTTTGAGCTTAAATTCTCTCAGAAAGTTACTGAAAGATACACTTTTGTGTTTAAAAGTTGACCACTACCATGAAAGCACTCTGTTTTATTAGATTTCGTCAAGCATCTGACTCTTAATGTCAGTTTGTGATTTTGAGGCTAATTCAGTGAAACAAGGCTGTTGTGAGCATTTGACAGATTTATGCTTGAATTCTCTCAGAAAGTTACTGAAAGATACACTTTTGTGTTTAAAAGTTGACCACTACCATGAAAGCACTCTGTTTTATTAGATTTCGTCAAGCATCTGACTCTTAGTGTCAGTTTGTGATTTTGAGGCTAATTCAGTGAAACAAGGCTGTTGTGAGCATTTGACAGATTTATGCTTACATTCTCTCAGAAAGTTACTGAAAGATACACTTTTGTGTTTAAAAGTTGACCACTACCATGAAAGCACTCTGTTTTATTAGATTTCGTCAAGCATCTGACTCTTAATGTCAGTTTGTGATTTTGAGGCTATTTCAGTGAAACAGGCTGTTTTGAGCTTAAATTCTCTCAGAAAGTTACTGAAAGATACACTTTTGTGTTTAAAAGTTGACCACTACCATGAAAGCACTCTGTTTTATTAGATTTCGTCAAGCATCTGACTCTTAATGTCAGTTTGTGATTTTGAGGCTAATTCAGTGAAACAAGGCTGTTGTGAGCATTTGACAGATTTATGCTTAAATTCTCTCAGAAAGTTACTGAAAGATACACTTTTGTGTTTAAAAGTTGACCACTACCATGAAAGCACTCTGTTTTATTAGATTTCGTCAAGCATCTGACTCTTAATGTCAGTTTGTGATTTTGAGGCTATTCAGTGAAACAAGGCTGTTGTGAGCATTTGACAGATTATGCTTGAATTCTCTCAGAAAGTTACTGAAAGATACACTTTTGTGTTTAAAAGTTGACCACTACCATGAAAGCACTCTGTTTTATTAGATTTCGTCAAGCATCTGACTCTTAATGTCAGTTTGTGATTTTGAGGCTAATTCAGTGAAACAAGGCTGTTGTGAGCATTTGACAGATTTATGCTTTAATTCTCTCAGAAAGTTACTGAAAGATACACTTTTGTGTTTAAAAGTTGACCACTACCATGAAAGCACTCTGTTTTATTAGATTTCGTCAAGCATCTGACTCTTAATGTCAGTTTGTGATTTTGAGGCTATTTCAGTGAAACAGGCTGTTTTGAGCTTAAATTCTCTCAGAAAGTTACTGAAAGATACACTTTTGTGTTTAAAAGTTGACCACTACCATGAAAGCACTCTGTTTTATTAGATTTCGTCAAGCATCTGACTCTTAATGTCAGTTTGTGATTTTGAGGCTATTTCAGTGAAACAGGCTGTTTTGAGCTTAAATTCTCTCAGAAAGTTACTGAAAGATACACTTTTGTGTTTAAAAGTTGACCACTACCATGAAAGCACTCTGTTTTATTAGATTTCGTCAAGCATCTGACTCTTAATGTCAGTTTGTGATTTTGAGGCTATTTCAGTGAAACAGGCTGTTTTGAGCTTAAATTCTCTCAGAAAGTTACTGAAAGATACACTTTTGTGTTTAAAAGTTGACCACTACCATGAAAGCACTCTGTTTTATTAGATTTCGTCAAGCATCTGACTCTTAATGTCAGTTTGTGATTTTGAGGCTAATTCAGTGAAACAAGGCTGTTGTGAGCATTTGACAGATTTATGCTTAAATTCTCTCAGAAAGTTACTGAAAGATACACTTTTGTGTTTAAAAGTTGACCACTACCATGAAAGCACTCTGTTTTATTAGATTTCGTCAAGCATCTGACTCTTAATGTCAGTTTGTGATTTTGAGGCTATTTCAGTGAAACAGGCTGTTTTGAGCTTAAATTCTCTCAGAAAGTTACTGAAAGATACACTTTTGTGTTTAAAAGTTGACCACTACCATGAAAGCACTCTGTTTTATTAGATTTCGTCAAGCATCTGACTCTTAATGTCAGTTTGTGATTTTGAGGCTAATTCAGTGAAACAAGGCTGTTGTGAGCATTTGACAGATTTATGCTTGAATTCTCTCAGAAAGTTACTGAAAGATACACTTTTGTGTTTAAAAGTTGACCACTACCATGAAAGCACTCTGTTTTATTAGATTTCGTCAAGCATCTGACTCTTAATGTCAGTTTGTGATTTTGAGGCTAATTCAGTGAAACAAGGCCGTTGTGAGCATTTGACAGATTTATGCTTACATTCTCTCAGAAAGTTACTGAAAGATACACTTTTGTGTTTAAAAGTTGACCACTACCATGAAAGCACTCTGTTTTATTAGATTTCGTCAAGCATCTGACTCTTAATGTCAGTTTGTGATTTTGAGGCTATTTCAGTGAAACAGGCTGTTTTGAGCTTAAATTCTCTCAGAAAGTTACTGAAAGATACACTTTTGTGTTTAAAAGTTGACCACTACCATGAAAGCACTCTGTTTTATTAGATTTCGTCAAGCATCTGACTCTTAATGTCAGTTTGTGATTTTGAGGCTAATTCAGTGAAACAAGGCTGTTGTGAGCATTTGACAGATTTATGCTTAATTCTCTCAGAAAGTTACTGAAAGATACACTTTTGTGTTTAAAAGTTGACCACTACCATGAAAGCACTCTGTTTTATTAGATTTCGTCAAGCATCTGACTCTTAATGTCAGTTTGTGATTTTGAGGCTATTCAGTGAAACAAGGCTGTTGTGAGCATTAAATTCTCTCAGAAAGTTACTGAAAGATACACTTTTGTGTTTAAAAGTTGACCACTACCATGAAAGCACTCTGTTTTATTAGATTTCGTCAAGCATCTGACTCTTAATGTCAGTTTGTGATTTTGAGGCTAATTCAGTGAAACAAGGCTGTTGTGAGCATTTGACAGATTTATGCTTAAATTCTCTCAGAAAGTTACTGAAAGATACACTTTTGTGTTTAAAAGTTGACCACTACCATGAAAGCACTCTGTTTTATTAGATTTCGTCAAGCATCTGACTCTTAATGTCAGTTTGTGATTTTGAGGCTAATTCAGTGAAACAAGGCTATTTTGAGCTTAAATTCTCTCAGAAAGTTACTGAAAGATACACTTTTGTGTTTAAAAGTTGACCACTACCATGAAAGCACTCTGTTTTATTAGATTTCGTCAAGCATCTGACTCTTAATGTCAGTTTGTGATTTTGAGGCTATTTCAGTGAAACAGGCTGTTTTGAGCTTAAATTCTCTCAGAAAGTTACTGAAAGATACACTTTTGTGTTTAAAAGTTGACCACTACCATGAAAGCACTCTGTTTTATTAGATTTCGTCAAGCATCTGACTCTTAATGTCAGTTTGTGATTTTGAGGCTAATTCAGTGAAACAAGGCTGTTGTGAGCATTTGACAGATTTATGCTTAAATTCTCTCAGAAAGTTACTGAAAGATACACTTTTGTGTTTAAAAGTTGACCACTACCATGAAAGCACTCTGTTTTATTAGATTTCGTCAAGCATCTGACTCTTAATGTCAGTTTGTGATTTTGAGGCTATTTCAGTGAAACAGGCTGTTTTGAGCTTAAATTCTCTCAGAAAGTTACTGAAAGATACACTTTTGTGTTTAAAAGTTGACCACTACCATGAAAGCACTCTGTTTTATTAGATTTCGTCAAGCATCTGACTCTTAATGTCAGTTTGTGATTTTGAGGCTAATTCAGTGAAACAAGGCTGTTGTGAGCATTTGACAGATTTATAATCTCTCAGAAAGTTACTGAAAGATACACTTTTGTGTTTAAAAGTTGACCACTACCATGAAAGCACTCTGTTTTATTAGATTTCGTCAAGCATCTGACTCTTAATGTCAGTTTGTGATTTTGAGGCTATTTCAGTGAAACAGGCTGTTTTGAGCTTAAATTATCTCTCAGAAAGTTACTGAAAGATACACTTTTGTGTTTAAAAGTTGACCACTACCATGAAAGCACTCTGTTTTATTAGATTTCGTCAAGCATCTGACTCTTAATGTCAGTTTGTGATTTTGAGGCTAATTCAGTGAAACAAGGCTGTTGTGAGCATTTGACAGATTTATGCTTAATTCTCTCAGAAAGTTACTGAAAGATACACTTTTGTGTTTAAAAGTTGACCACTACCATGAAAGCACTCTGTTTTATTAGATTTCGTCAAGCATCTGACTCTTAATGTCAGTTTGTGATTTTGAGGCTAATTCAGTGAAACAAGGCTGTTGTGAGCATTTGACAGATTTATGCTTAAATTCTCTCAGAAAGTTACTGAAAGATACACTTTTGTGTTTAAAAGTTGACCACTACCATGAAAGCACTCTGTTTTATTAGATTTCGTCAAGCATCTGACTCTTAATGTCAGTTTGTGATTTTGAGGCTATTTCAGTGAAACAGGCTGTTTTGAGCTTAAATTCTCTCAGAAAGTTACTGAAAGATACACTTTTGTGTTTAAAAGTTGACCACTACCATGAAAGCACTCTGTTTTATTAGATTTCGTCAAGCATCTGACTCTTAATGTCAGTTTGTGATTTTGAGGCTAATTCAGTGAAACAAGGCTGTTGTGAGCATTTGACAGATTTATGCTTGAATTCTCTCAGAAAGTTACTGAAAGATACACTTTTGTGTTTAAAAGTTGACCACTACCATGAAAGCACTCTGTTTTATTAGATTTCGTCAAGCATCTGACTCTTAATGTCAGTTTGTGATTTTGAGGCTAATTCAGTGAAACAAGGCTGTTGTGAGCATTTGACAGATTTATGCTTAATTCTCTCAGAAAGTTACTGAAAGATACACTTTTGTGTTTAAAAGTTGACCACTACCATGAAAGCACTCTGTTTATTAGATTTCGTCAAGCATCTGACTCTTAATGTCAGTTTGTGATTTTGAGGCTATTTCAGTGAAACAGGCTGTTTTGAGCTTAAATTCTCTCAGAAAGTTACTGAAAGATACACTTTTGTGTTTAAAAGTTGACCACTACCATGAAAGCACTCTGTTTTATTAGATTTCGTCAAGCATCTGACTCTTAATGTCAGTTTGTGATTTTGAGGCTAATTCAGTGAAACAAGGCTGTTGTGAGCATTTGACAGATTTATGCTTGAATTCTCTCAGAAAGTTACTGAAAGATACACTTTTGTGTTTAAAAGCTGTCCACTACCATGAAAGCACTCTGTTTTATTAGATTTCGTCAAGCATCTGACTCTTAATGTCAGTTTGTGATTTGAGGCTAATTCAGTGAAACAAGGCTGTTGTGAGCATTTGACAGATTTATGCTTGAATTCTCTCAGAAAGTTACTGAAAGATACACTTTTGTGTTTAAAAGTTGACCACTACCATGAAAGCACTCTGTTTTATTAGATTTCGTCAAGCATCTGACTCTTAATGTCAGTTTGTGATTTTGAGGCTAATTCAGTGTGAAACAAGGCTGTTGTGAGCATTTGACAGATTTATGCTTGAATTCTCTCAGAAAGTTACTGAAAGATACACTTTTGTGTTTAAAAGTTGACCACTACCATGAAAGCACTCTGTTTAATTAGATTTCGTCAAGCATCTGACTCTTAATGTCAGTTTGTGATTTTGAGGCTATTTCAGTGAAACAGGCTGTTTTGAGCTTAAATTCTCTCAGAAAGTTACTGAAAGATACACTTTTGTGTTTAAAAGTTGACCACTACCATGAAAGCACTCTGTTTTATTAGATTTCGTCAAGCATCTGACTCTTAATGTCAGTTTGTGATTTTGAGGCTATTTCAGTGAAACAGGATGTTTGAGCTTAAATTCTCTCAGAAAGTTACTGAAAGATACACTTTTGTGTTTAAAAGCTGTCCACTACCATGAAAGCACTCTGTTTTATTAGATTTCGTCAAGCATCTGACTCTTAATGTCAGTTTGTGATTTTGAGGCTAATTCAGTGAAACAAGGCTGTTGTGAGCATTTGACAGATTTATGCTTAATTCTCTCAGAAAGTTACTGAAAGATACACTTTTGTGTTTAAAAGTTGACCACTACCATGAAAGCACTCTGTTTTATTAGATTTCGTCAAGCATCTGACTCTTAATGTCAGTTTGTGATTTTGAGGCTAATTCAGTGAAACAAGGATGTTGTGAGCATTTGACAGATTTATGCTTTAAATTCTCTCAGAAAGTACTGAAAGATACACTTTTGTGTTTAAAGTTGACCACTACCATGAAAGCACTCTGTTTAATTAGATTTCGTCAAGCATCTGACTCTTAATGTCAGTTTGTGATTTTGAGGCTATTTC